>SMLS01062324.1:0-17289 GCA_004785975.1 Popillia japonica | reverse complement strand
TTTTTTTTCTTGAAAATAAGAAATCAACAAAGAAATAAGATTCTTTTGTTGAGAATTCAGACCTTTCAGTATTTCGAGGTTAGATACTCCCTGGCACTGGACTTTTCGCCCAATATGCGAAAGATTACCGACTACTATTCTGATGTAAATCTTATTCTCAAAAAATAAAGAAAAGAAAGAATAAGTGCGCAGTAATAAGGAAATAACCGGCAGCAATTAATTGAAATGTCAATTGTCAAAATATTTATGCAATATTTTGAGAGTTACATAAAAAGCTTACAGAGATTCTCCTTTTGAGTCAACTGCTTTAATGCGAAATATGTTTTTCTTTTTTCTTCAATCGCGTCAGGATTCTTTTGAAGTGTGTTTCATATTTTTTTAGTAAACATAATGATATGCAATTTAGGGAGTTAAATTGCATTCAAAAGCTGTTGCTATTTTTTTTTTTTGTTAAATTCAATTTCAGGTAATTTTTTCACAGAATTTTTCAGAATCCATCCATTGTCCATTCTATTGTCTATCTTTAAGCACTGCCATAAAACTTTGTCTGAGACTCCCTTTCAATGATTTCAATTTACAGCATTTTCTCAAAACATCACTCCATACTTAATGCTTGCATAAACATATGCGTAATTCAACACTAACACTACCTCGTGGACTTAAGCACCCCATAATAATGTAGCATCTACTTCTATGCCCAAAAAGGAAACTTCTTGCACTGCCTGTATAACACTCCCATCAATGTCCATTATTATCAATGTTTGTTTGTCTGGTTGCAAATGACGAATTTATGTAAAGAATAGAACAAGAATAAGTTGAAATTTTGATTATGGTTGATTATGGTAATAAGAAATGTACTCATCACCTATGTGATTTATTTAATCGAAAGTATTCCGATGTATGTATGTTGAGGATGGGGCTAGAATGAGGATCAATATCGGCTGATATAGAAGACGATTAAACTGGAGCGCATCATCGTGAAGTTAGGGATTTCAAAAATTTGATATTCATACAATTATGTCAGTTTGGAATACAGTCGGAAAACCATTGCCACCCACTGCAGATAAAAAATGTAGGTATATAGTAAATAATCACTATGTGTTTACTTTTTTCTATGTTGGCATACTCAAACTCTAAATTGTGTAAATGTACATAAGTGTTTTGTTATGTTAAAAGCTTTCCTAATTGGAGTAGGCTTTTCTAAACAATTAAGTCATTAGGAGTTGGTTCAACTGCGATGCTGTTGAAACTGTCAAAGTCTGACAGCTATCAAACATATGTTTCAATTATTGACGTTTATATTTTTTAATTTATTTCATTATTATTATGGCAGAGCAAGAACATACAAAAAATGAATTCTTTGAAAGTTTTAACAACAATTTTTCGATTCCCCACTTTTATATTATTTTCTTTCCTATATTTAAAGAATACCATTTCAAGGACAGACATCACCAAATCCAGGAGTTAATAAGCATGAAGCTTGGAGTGCATTCTTGTCTCTACAAAATTTTAAATAATAATAAAAATTTTTTCAAAAAATAAATAACTAGTTACACACATTTACATGGCATAGCCAAATTGTCAAAATTATATTTGTGGTTTACATATCCTATTGGCAGCCATAAAAGCAATTTTTGTACTACTATCATTTTATTAATTCCTCAAATTTTTGCTTTATAGGATTTTTTCAAAAAGTGTGTCCTTTCTTTTATAGTTCATACAATTGCAAAATATTAAAACACACATTAAATAATTTAATTGTGCGTTTAAAACTCACACCATAACCCTACAAATGACTTTTCAAATTTTTCCTTATACAAGGTTGGCAAGATTTTACATATTTAGCAATAATTAACACAACTATATTAAACCAAATTGATAGCAGATTCCAACAAGAGTATCCATACACTAACCCAAAAATGATCCCAATAATCTCCTGAGAACTTGTTCGTTTTCGAATCGCCAAGAAGCGGAGCACCGAAGAATTGCATCCGCATTTTCATCCACTTCGTCGCTGCACACGTTTAACGTTCGCAATCACTCGAACTCGTTACATTTATAGAACGGTTTGCTCTCAGCTCTCACTCTGGAAACCTGTTTTAAATATATCCGTTCTTAGTTTACACATGCCGCGGTAAAAGTATTAATAGTAGGGGTCAATATTTTATAATCGGCCTGTCCGTTTACTCTACTAGATCCACACCAACATTCTCATATATGTATGAGCGAATGTGTACGTAGCCTTATACCGGTGCGGTGCAATCATAAACATTGAGCACATAGACGCGATTGACAAGGTCAATAAACAAGAACTGCTTTGAATTTGAACCTATACAAATATATAGCTGCCGCTATTGTGTAAACTTCTCAATTCGGGACGAGGTTTTAACTGTTTGAATTGATGTATACATATAAGTAACAAAAAAATGCAATGCCCTTAAAATGACTTTGGAACAAAGTGTCAAAAACATTCCTCATTGAAGTGGACTTTTTTAAGCAATTAAGTAATTATAGGTTGGCGCACCTGCTATGTTTTTGAGAACTTCAGATTTTGACAGATGTCAAACAAATTCAATGTAGAAATCAGAATTTCAGTTGAGCTATGACTCCCCATGCAGTCTAAAGGCTTTGATATACTGCAATAACTGCGATGGTTTCAAAGAGGATATTTTCCCCTCGTCAATGGCACGCATTGCTGCGATACCCATGCAAAGTGGCAGCGCCCTGTGAGAAAATCCACAAGTACAGCAGGTAGTTTGTTCCTATTTAGTCGCCGTAAAGTCCTTGTTCATTGCTTATTGAAGTTTCCAAGGAATAGCTTGGAATGTCTTAGATCAGGAAGACTTTCCCAGGAGATTGCGCTGAGCTTCTGCTCCCTGTCCTTGAGTTCTCCTTCATAAGTACTAATCCCTATTCCAGAAAACGGTTCTCGTGCCACAAACGATGCTGTGGCGGCCTTCTTTGCTAATAAACTAGCTTTCTCGTTGCCATTGATTCGAGTGTGCCCTGGTATCCAGCATAGTGTAACTGTGTTCCCTCTGCCTAGATTGTTTAATTTCTCTAAGCATTCCTATACTAATTTCCATCTGATGGTGTTAGAACCCAGCGCCATTATGGCTGCTTGACTGTCGAAGAAAATTACGATGCTTTGCTTCCGATAGTTCTTATCGAGATGCAGTTGAGCTCAATAGCATTGATTTGATTCCTGGTCCGAATACTCCTGCATCTGTTCCCTTATCAGTTTTGGAACCGTCAGTATACCATTTAATGGTACTCCATCCTAGGTATCTAGGCGGTTGGATTGTCGTGTCAAAAAGGCGAATTATAGGACTAATTTCTTTTCACGACACAATGAATACAATGTGATACAGCTACCAGAACCTTTTTATCTATAAAAGGTTGCGGTTGAAGAGCCGATAAAGAACTAACTCGTACTACAAGTACTTCATTGAATTACCTATCTAGAAAAATGTTATGAAGATAAATGAATAATTTTCAATCAATATAACTCAATATATCTCTCTAATATAACCTCAATATATTATAGGTACACTCATGGTGAGTAGAGATGGGACACTTTCAATATGTTCTTATATGGAAACTGTCCAATCTCTACTTACCATGAGTGTACGTATTCATTTTTGACAACTAAACATGAATGAAGAATGAAGTTACCCACGCAGGGCTGGCAATATTATAGTTTCACCAAATTAAATCTAGCTTTACCAACTTGATGCACATGACTCTGGTCACTCTGTATATTGATTCGCCACATTATTACCAAATTTACAATTAACGAGATTTATTTTTAACACAATCTCGGTCATTAATTCTGCGTGCCATTACTCAAGATGGCGAGAAAATTTAGAAAAATTATATAAACTATTTCGACTTAATTAACTCAGCTGCACCTACTAAATAATATACATATGTATACTAAATAATAACATCACATTCTACAGTATAAATGTTTAGCTGTCGGTAATTGACTGCGACCAAAATATTGTTCAAACACTTGCAAATTACTAAGTGCAAATTTCGTGATACAGAAGCATGCTAATAGTCGCCATTATGGTTATTACGAGCTTGTTGAAGTATTGCTAATCATCAATTTTATAGATGTTCCGTTTTATGACTTAATAAAACGCTGTAACATATGATCCAAAAATGTCGGCAGTGCCGGTACTGCTATTAGTGGATAATTTTAGAAAATTATAAAGTAATTGACGTCTACCACTATTTGGGTAAGATCAGTTACATTAACTGTATTTTTTTATGTATTTTTATTGGTTAACAAAATAATTAACAATTCATAAATCGGTCGTTTAACAAAAAAAAACTGTTTATTTCGGTGTTGTTGTTTAACGACAGAATTTACTAATAAAGTTGCATAAACAAGGAAAGAAATTTCGTAGAAATATTAAAATACTTGGGTATATTATCCAAATGACCTCTGTAAAGAGCATTTCTGCCACGAAAATGCAACAGATTAATCAACATACTGCTACATGCTACACATTTTGTGCATTAACAACAGTGTGATTTATGTGGCAATACTGTTTGGAACATTTCCAACCGAACGAAGAATATTTTATGTGCAGTATTCACATACGATTGTGTTAACTGTAGGTAATAGGTGGTGGTTTAGTAACCTTCTGCTGTTAACTGTCACTAACGCTTACGAGGAGACGAATTAGTAAACCTACATATGTTTTGTAACCAACTGTAGCTGCTGACCGAATTGATCGCCAGATAATAAGATAGATAATTTTGTTTTTTTATAACAAAGGAATATCATTTTCGAGATCACATTTCACACAATTGCAATAAATATTCCTAAATTATGAATTATTATACACATTTACATGACATAACCACAACATAACCAAACTGTCAAAAATAATGCGCTTGTGACTGATTACCTCCAGTAGCACCAACCATTAAAAAAACATGACCGTTTCAAAATTTATTTATTTAATTCGAATTGCGACAATAAAAGGCACGCGAAGAAGTTGCTAATTGTAAATGTCGCATTAAAGACTCGAATCATCAAACGAACAGAAACTTATATCACACTGTTACTTTTTTATTTTAATAAAAATTAGTTCTGGCAACAAACCTTCACTTTGACCCACAGCATTCTTTAGAACATTACTCGCGCGTTAACTACCCAAGCGTAAAACTTTCATTTGATGCTTTTTTATTATGGATATGAAGTCTCCCATATGTGATTGTAGAGGCTGAGAATTTTTCTTCTCGCACAATCAAGTCGTGTAGTAAGATCTAGCAAAAATAGCGCAAAAACTTGTAAAACTATTGGCACAAGATCAATGTTAGCATTCATAAAAGAACAAATGCGGAACGTTTACGGTTTCTCAGTGTGTATTTCAAAATTATTATAGCCAACTTACACATACATCTGGACCTAGAGATGATAAAAAGAGTTATTAAAAAAGAAGGCGCCTTTGCGTTATTCAATATGTTTGGACGGCCGAGATGTTGTTAAATAGCGTTTGCGCTTGTGTTTTGTTTAATGCCCTCGGGATATTTAAAAGCCTTTTCTGCGAAATGGTCTTTCGACGCATGACGTTAGTCACTGTGTAGTATCCTGTACTTTAAAAAGTGTTTAAAAAGTACTAAATATACATATCCATATGCTTGAATACATGTAGGTGCTACTTAAACCATTGACGCAAGAACAATTATATAAGCTACGTTCGATTGGAAACCAGCGGTTATAAATAAGCGTTGAAAAGACATCATTGTTCTATATATACGCATGTAATCGTTTAAGGTTGTTAACAGTTATCGTTGCTTAGGTTTCGAATGGAATCTAAAAATAATACTCGAGCTAATTTATTATGATTTAAACTGTACCATGTACTAAAATCTTTCCTCGCCAAAGACGGTTCTTTTCTTTAACGGTTGGTAATGGTGAATACAATCAATCGCAATCGTATTATGTATTTTGACAGTTTGATTATGTGATGTATGTGTAATAATTGTCCAATCGAATTGACAAAATTAAAAGAAAATAACCCTAAAGGAGCTCCCTCCAAGCTCTTCGATTGTGTAATATCTGGTCATTAATATGGTATGCTTCGGGTTGTCAAACTTAGAAATCTTGTAGTGGTCATAAAAATTCATTTCGATATTTTCCAGGTGTCAAAATTTCAATCTATGTTTGACAGCTGTCAAAATTTGAAGTTTTTAAATGGGGCGGGGGCTGCCAATAGCTGTGCATTACAATAAGTATAAAAATGATATATTACTAAGCAAACATTGAAAGTATAACATATACATACGTCGAGCATAAAAAAAGTCGTTTGAATATTCAAACTGAGAGCTGCTGCAGCTGCATTCACGACAAAGTATTCTAAACTTCCTACATTTTTTTCGTATATTTTTTTCTGATTAAGTAGGCTGTTTTATCTATTTTTTAGTACTATTGGCGACACTGCAATGTACTTTAAATTTTGACAGTTTTTACATAACATAAATGTTGTTACAACTTAAGTAGCGATTTAAAAAAAACACTTTACACGAACTCAAATATAAGATACGTAATTTATTAAAAACATAACAAATTTAAACTAGAAAAATAAAAAAAAAACGAATGAGAATTTAAGTAATACTTGATAGACGTTAATCAGCATGCATCTTTCCTTTTTTTTATTAATGTTTACTGTCGGTCGAATATCATCGGTTGTCTAAATGATGTCTACCGGGATATTTTGGAATATAAACTACTGATGATTAAGCAATTTTTTTTCTGTCTTGCTCATTCGCTAACGTCATGTCCATCTTTCGTTGCAAATGGTTTTAGTAACCGCGAACAACGATCACTGATGATATAAGTGACAAGTAGTGCTAAGGAAAAAAAATAATGTCAACGATAGCTTGATTTAAACGAATCTTTAGTTAGAAATGGTCAAATAAAATACATATCAAATGGAAATTTGTTAAAAGTGGGCTATAAGATTAGTTAAGATATAAATTAATTTAGGTTACTTAGTGTTTAAAAATAATTGTTGTTCGTAAACTGATATCAATCTTGTGCCATATGAAGGTCCACACGAAACAATTTCGTACAGATATTTGAGGTAGCATCCAATGAACCATCTCAAATAATTTTTTATTTGCTGTAATTTATATAAAATGCTGAAACCCGTCACTTTTCATATCAAGGAAATCATTTTTTTATGTTGAAATGGCACAGCCGCCTTTATCAAACAATAGATTCAGTGATATATAGGATTATGTTTACAGTATCGTAGACAATTTAAGATATCTTTGAAATGTAATTTTATTATCATAAGAATAATGAACCTTATATCAATGTATTTTTTGTGAAGCTCTAACAATTCTGTTCAAGCACTAGGGAAAAACATAGCAAAAAAAACCTAGTCAAGAGCTTAATTTGATAAAATTCAGGCGTGATTAGGTGATTAAATTATTATAAATAATACTTAAATTTTCAATATCTGTTCTAAAATTGACCGCGTTATCTTTTTTAATGTATATCATTTCATATATTAATCTTTTTTTATAACTTTTTTCTTTTTTTTTAATCTTAACATTTTCAAAATTAAAGTTATGTCGTTAGTCTTTAGAATGCTTAGACAAAACAGTTTCCGCTGTAATGTTATGCGTTACAGTGTATTGATCATTATAGAGTCGTTTTTTTAAGTATTGTCTAGTTTGACCTACGCAACATTTATCACAGTCTTTGCATTCTAACGTATATGTATTTTTATGACCTTTTAACTTATCTTATTATCCAGATAGTTTTTCCACTTGTTAGGTCAATGATAACACTTGCAATTCTAACAAAAGTCAAATTTATTCCAAAACCTTTACAAAATTTATAATCTGGTTTTCGTAACAACTTCTTCAGTGGAGTAAAATTTATTTATTCAAAAAGAGAAAAGACTGTCCACTTTGCACCATCCTCCACAAACTTTGGCGCAGTTAATCAACGAAGTTGATAAGACAATAGAAACAATAGCGTTATTCAGTGCAGTGAAGTGCAAAATAGATGCATGATTGATCATGTCAAAAGCTTGCGAGTAATACCACAAAAACACAGAACAGTGACTCTTTCTCCCACGTTAAGATATAAATTTCAAGAAAACCAACAAATAAATAATTCACACATCACAACCGATTTATTGGAAAGAGAAATAATTTTAGGATAACGCAACATCGAATGCCAATATTATTTCAAAATAGTTTAAAGAACGTTACCCGAAACCACGGCCAGGGAATATGATATTTCGCATTTTCCTATATTTATACATTCTTATATTATAAACAGGAAAGAGCATTTCTCCAACTAATTGAAATAAAACGGTGTCTGTTTATGTTCCTGGCATTTCCTCATTAGTTAACCTAAGTTCACATGTATGGTTTTTGTAAACAAGTGATACATACATACATATACATATACATGGACTAGATATTTTGTACATACATCCATATGTATATATCGTTTTGAAGTTAGCTAATTTTAGAAAATCTATTAGCAGCTGCCCTATTTCTTAAATAAAAGTCTTAAATATGTTATTTTTCCTTTTTTTAATTCTTTTGAAGTTAATCCTGGATTTAATTTTAGATTATCCCGTTATAGAGATAAAAGTTTTTCTTTAGTTCTTTGTTAAAAAGTACTTATAAACATTTCTGTTTTACTTCTGCAAGATACAGAAAAATTATTCAAAAAGTTTACACAAACCGAAAAAAAATCTTAAAGCCCCTGATATTTAACATACACTCATGTGTAATAGGTACACTCACTTAGTCTAGATGGTGTTTAGTTTACCGATAATCACTTCAATTTATAGTTTAACGTTTACAAAAGCGCGAAAATATTTCAGCTGTAAGCTATATAATTTTTCGCTGAGACCTAGTCCTGCCTTGTTAACATAATATTGACGTTTAGAGCAAAGTAAAATGTTAATAAACTCGCAAAACTTTACCGAATTATAAACAAATCATAATTATCGACTAGGATTAAACAAACTTTCGGATATTCCCTGTGAAAATTAACACCTCGCAGTTATGCAATTGCTCCAGCAAGAATTTAGTTAAAAAATGATGCGACAGAATCGTGCTTCATTGATATTCCAGCGGTAATCACGGTACTGCACATTCTTGTCGTAAAATCGTATAGAAATTTGCGATAGTCGCATAAAAGTAGTTTCTTGGCATAGGAAAGAAATCTATTAGCCTAGAAACCGACAAGTTTTTTCTCCTTTTTGTATCATTATTATTATTAACTTGTACAGCTCTGTAATCAGTAAATACGTTTTATTTGGTTTATCTGACATAGAAGTTGACTTTCCAATCATTTCCGACTTCGGTTTCTCCGCCGGCAGATATATACATACTTCATACAATTACAGGTGTTGTTTGGTTTATGAGCTATTAACTAGTAGAAAAGCGTTTATTGCGGTTAGAGCAATAAATGGTAAGGTATCGTTTCACTAATAATAGATATTTTTCTTATAAGCTTCCAATTCTTGAAGTTACACCTATCTGGGAAATTTTAAATATATACGAAAAAAAAATTTGAATTGAAATTGAATTTGAATTTTGAATCAAAAATGTTGTTTTCAAAGAAATTTGTATATACATACATACATACAGGGTGGCCATTCCAAAACGAAAGGGCATTGATTTTGGGCATTTAATATCATATAAAAAGAAAATGCTCAGACTCGTCAACTTTGTTTTTGAGGGGGACATTTATTAGGCGTACAAATCCTCATCTGCAATCCCTTAGGTAGGGTGGAACTGACTCCTAAAATCTTAAATGGAAAGGGAGGTTAAGTTGTACCTCGATTGCAAAGTCTTTCGATTCTCTTTGTAATGAGACCTAGTTTATTGCATTAGATTTCATTATGATGCTCAAAAATTAACTTTTATTTCTGTTATTAAGAGAAGCGATTTACAGTATCAAAGAGATAACAAACTCACATGTATTAGTGAAGGAGATGTTGAAAGTGCTGTCCACCAACTTCCATGCATTGGTATAGGTTGTCTTCAAAACGGTTTCCCACATTTTGAAGCATATCTGGTGTTATGAGATGACATTCTTTTGTAATTCGCTTCCGTGAATCTTGTTTTTAAGTGTCCCCACAAAAAGAGTCTAATGGTGACAAATTTAGCAACCTTGGTGGCCGCTCAATAGAACCTCGCCTACCACTCCACCTTTCCTGAAATTGTTGGTTGAAATAGTCCCATACAGGGCGTTAAATGATGCGGAGCGCCCTCCTGTTGAAACATAAAACGATTTTCCAAATAGTGTTCATCGTTTTCCGCTATTTCAGTTAAGGCAGAATTGATTGCAGTTTCTAATAGTTCTAAGTACATTTCTCCAGTTAATGTACCAGGTAGAAAAACGGGGCCAACTAGGTGGTCACCGAAAATGCCAGCCCAAACGTTCAACATTTCTGGATGTTGCGTGTGCGTCTCATGAAGAATTTTAGGATTTGTATCCGCCCACTGAAAGCAATTATGACGGTTTAGAGTCGTCAGAAAAGCATACATTAAATCACAAACGAGGGTCTTGATCTACCTGTGCGCTTAGCGTCTCGCAGAATTCTAGACGTCTATCAAAGTCGTCTTCGTTAAGCTCTTGGACTAATCGTACTTTGTAGGAATCGAATTTGTGTTTTTTCAAAATCTTTTGTATGCTAGTTCGATTAACCCCTGAGACAGGAACCAGTTTTCTCGTACTAAGTTTGCATCTTGAATGACATGACCTAGAACAGCTACTTCCACTGTTTCATTGACTACTGGATTTGCAATATCTCGCTTTTTGTAAGCTAAGTACCGATGCAGTTTCTCTAAATTTATGCACCAAATCCAGGACTAACTTTCGATTGACTTGTTTGTCAGGATGCCGCTGATTGAAAATGTCAGCTGTTCTGGATGCAGATTCATGATTTGCAAAGAATATTGAAATCAGCTCCACACATGTGTAGTTTTACATTTACACCTAGATCAACGAAATATTCTAGTTTTTTACAAAATACAAAAGGGGCAAATACTTTACAAATTCAATTTCTTGTATCTGAAAATAAACAGTTATGTTAATAAAAAACTTGGGCCGTGTCATGTTAAGTTGGACGCCTACGCTTTGAGTTTTTATCTTAATTTAACCCTTTCAACGTCTACTTGACTAATACATGTAAGTGTGTTATCTCTTTGATACTGTAAATCGCTTCTCCTAATAACAGAAATAAAAGTTAATTTTTGAGCATCATAATGAAATGTAATGCCATAAACTAGGTATCATTGTAAAAAAAATCGAAAGACCTTTCAATCAACCCCCCCTTTCATTTTAAAATTTTAGGGGTCAGTTCCACCCTACCTAAGCGATTGCAGATGAGAGTTTGCTTGTACGCCTAATAAATGTCCCCGTCAAAAAGAACGTTGACATTTCTGAGCATTTTATTTTTGTTTGACATAAATGCCCAAAATCAATGCCGTTTCGTTTTCGAATGGCTACCCTGTATATACCCTGCATATACGCAGATCACTTCCAACGTGCACGGGCAGCTTCTAGAGAAACATCCTGTGTAGGATAATGGCCAAAACCTAAAGATAAAATTGTAATCGTTATGGGACATGTTGTGCGTGCATTGCTTGTACAGCGATGTGCTTTAGTATTATATCTAATAACTGTTAAATGCTTCGAAACAATAATACACCAGAAATATGAAAGGAGATGGAAAATCGCGTATAGGATCCAGTTACGATACAAGGCCTACTATAAATATGACCAACTAGTCACACAAGAAGATCAGCACCAAAACTAAGTTGAAACTACGTATATAAAGGATTTTCCAATGAGAATGATATAATTTTGTAATGATGTAGTAACCATGGTAATAAAGTTATACCCGTCTTTAGTGGTCATTTATATGCACTAAACTCTAACAATTTATTATAGCTAAATACTCGCTCCAAGTACGTTTGGTTATTGTCCAAAAATTTTACGAAAATCGTCGTTCTTATGGGAACACTTTTCGCGCACTTCGCGAAAACTTTGGTCAAAATAATCGCCCTTCTCTGCTTGTCATTCGTCGCATCGTTAAGAAATGTGAAAGTAATTTTACTCTTCACGATGTAAAAACACCAGTAAAAAGCCGAAATGCCAGAACTGTTAAAATTATTGCTGCTGTAAGAGCTAGTGTTCCAGCAGATCCAAATTTATCAATTCCTCGTCATGCTCAAAAGAAGAACGACTTGAATGGGATCGCAATTTTGTGGAAAATATTATCTCTTCAGATAAAGCTCATTTTTGGTTAAGTGATTAGGTAAATAAGCATAGTTGTCGTTTTCGGTGTGAAAACAATCCACAAAAGATTCACGAGAAACCTTTACATCCCCTGAAAGTAATTGTACTGTATGGTTTATGGTATGGTGGTATCGTTGGACCATTTTTTTTCCAAATTGAAGTCGGAGATTCTCTGCTTGGAAGACGCTAGCGCATGTTCCTATTGGCTCTGGATATGTGACTATAGCCCAATAGGTTCAAAGAATCATTTTATGCATTTTACCTTTATTTTTGATAAAAAGAAAAACTAGAAGGGGTTGGTGCAGCAAAGGTAGGAGTCAGCCAAATGGTGCTTTTATGCAAAGTTACTACCTCAATTGAAGGTAAACTTTTTTACGCCACTGCTAAACTTCGCAACCATGTTCATTATTACATTAAAAAGAGTAGCCGCCTCCTTTAGATTTCTTGACAGTATACTGTATGTTGCACATCAAATAATTCCTAAATGCTAAATGTTTTCCGTTGATTTATTGCCACGTATTACGCACGGGATAGATTCTGAAGAATAGGCATCAAATTCTGAGTTAAAACAGAGGAAGTTATGAATCAGGATTTTAAATAATCAAAATGTAAATATTTTCCGTTTTGTTTATCATTCGCTTTAGAAGTTTTTCAGATAGTGATCTAATCATAATTAATTGTGCATAGATGAAATAAATAAGATTATTATCTACATGGAAAATTTATTACTTACTAACTATTCTTCCTTAAAAAAAAGTATACCAGATTTTAGCCAAGTTATACAATACTACTGATTGATTGATAATACTTAATAAATCGGGTAATTTTCTACGAAATTTACGTGGGTGTGTTTCCTGTTCCTGTTTAGACGATATATTATATTAGGTGTGACGTTGAAAGTACTAGCTATAAATACAAGGGATAAGCTCCAATTATCCAGCATTGAAAAATGTAGATAATAAACAATATTAACTCATTCCAATGATATACCTACAAAGGTGTTTCTTTCCAATTTGAAAATTAGTACCACTTATATACTATACTCTGTTTTTTTAATAAGGAGAGTGAATTGAGTATAGCCCGTCAAATTATAGGCTTACGATTGGTTTGTTGCCCGCCATGTTTACACTGCCAAAATTTGGTATTTTAGCGACGCCATATTGTAGACACAGCTGATTGAGTATTATAAATACATATTTCGTTAAATATTTTTTTATTATCTTTTGTGTTTCTACTACGTTTAAACAAGAAAATTAGTTTTTTAAAAGCTATTTGCTTGTCAAAATGGATCCACAGCATAAAACAAGTAGACTATCAACATCGCCTCCAAGAAAACAACAATAAAAAAAAACAGATAACACTGCAAATTTCAAACCCTTTAGGTAACATACATAAATAGTCATAAATATGCATATTTATATTAAACAATAATAATAGGTGTTTCGAGGACAAGTGTTTACCATATTATTGGTGAATATAAAACTAGACTAATTGCACTACCACTAAAATGAGTTGGAAGAAAGGCGCTGGTACCCACAGTTGACGATAGTATTAAATACATGATAAGAAGAATCATATATGCCTCTTTTACGATGTAGAACTTCCTACATTAAACAAAATCTTAAAGAAAAGAAGGGACCTTGGCACATCCTGCCGCAGACACAATCAGGTTTCAGAAACCACTACAGCTGCAATACGGCTCTTTTGTCTGTTGTTGATGATGTAATTAAGGCTACCGATGTGGGGCAACTAACTTTGCTCTGTTTGCTCGACTTTTCGAAGGCCTTCAATACAATAAATCACAATTTGCTGCAAGTAGTTTTATTTATATTGAGCTGGGACCCGGAGCAGTGAGACTTTTATATAATTATCTTGTTTATAGGTCACAATGTGTTCGCCTAAATGGCGCAACATCAACCTGGGTGCCCATAACATGGGGAGTACCGCAGGGGTCGGTTCTCGGCCCACTGTTATACACGATATATACTTCCAAATTTATTAACTACATAAATCATTCTAAGTGTAACTTCTATGGTGATGACACACAACTTTATTATTCCTTTCCTATCAATGAAATAGAACGCGCCTGTTCTGACGTTAATAATTATGACATTGAAAATTTAAGCACCACTTGTAAGAAACATTCTTTACATTTAAATGCAACAAAGACAGATTTAATTTTATTTGGTTCTGAAAAAATTCGTAAAAAACCACTTCTCCGCTCCAAGATTAAAATCGTTAGACTTTAGAAAGTACATTAATCAGTGCGTTAAAGGATCCTAGGCTGCTCTAAAGATGATATAAGTATGCGAATAGATACCTAATACCACCGAATACTAAGAAGAAATTGTGTTGAAATTAGTCTCATCAAATTTCAATTACTGCGACTCGTTGTATGATCCATGCTTAAAGTCTGATAGTATACGCAAAATTCAAGAGGTCCAAAACTCCTGTTTGAGGTTAATCTTTGGCTGACATCAAAAATGAATATCTACTACATGTATTTAAAAGAAAACTCCGTCACCTACTGTTTCTCCGGCAGTAGTTTCTGTGCGTTTTTGTTCCCTTTAGATTTATGATGTAGTATTGATTGTGTGTGCATTGCTGAATATGCTTTCATTTTTGTTTTTTAGTGGTGGTTGAGTGGAAGAACAGATGCCGTTTTCGTGGTAATCTGAACTCCGCCCATTTTCTTTTCTTAATTTTCATAAGTTTGTTAAATATATTTCTTTTGTATTTACCTTTTAAATGGAAGAAAATAAAGTCTGCTATTAGTATTATTATTATTATTATTATTATTATTATTATTATTATTATTATTATTATTATTATTATTATTAACATTATTAACACACACAAGAGCTTACACCTTGCAGTAGACAATCTAAAAAAAGATTTTTTTAAATTCCAACTATGGGCACAGGATAAGGGGTTGATGATTAATACTAACAAAACCAATATAATGAACATTGCTTCTCCTCATAAGAGAATGAAAACACCCGTAGCGATTCAAATCCATTCAACAGAGTGTTTGCATAATCTAAGTAATCGGCCTGTAAATGCCTGTGATTGTGAAATCATGCCCCAGGTATCTGAACAAAAGTATTTGGGTGTTACTATAGATAATGATTTCTTATGGAACTCACATATTGCGGAAGTCAACAAAAAACTCAAGTATTTTGCGTGTTGCTTCTATTACCTAAACAATATTATCCCTCAAGACACTTTACTTGTTATATATCATTAGTTGAGTCTGTACTTTCATATGGAATCACAGTATGGGGAAATGCTTCTAACTGGTACTTAAACAAACTACAGCTAACACAGAATAGAATTCTTAGAAGTATGGCCCAAGAAGATTGCGTCAATTTAAATATCCTATTTCGAGAACTTAACATGTATAATATAAGGAATTTATTTACGATAAGGCTCCTCATTATTAATTACTTTGATTGTAATTTGAGGCAATTATACCATCACGGTTACGCGACGCGAGCAATAACAGATGGACTAGTAGAGGTGCCTATGCACAAAAACAAGTACGGAAAAAGAAAACGAAATTACACAATACCTCAGTTAATAAATAGTCTGCCCCCAAACCTTATAAATTTGCAAACTATCAACGAAATTAAACGAAAAATCGAGTTGTGGTTGTTAAATCAGATATAAATGTTAAATAAATCTAATTTAATGAATGTCTATATGGTGTCTCTGTTGTAAATTAAAGGAAAAAAAAATAAAAGAAGCATTGCGGTTGCTAGACAGTAGCTACAACATATTTGCGAGAAATGTTCTAATACTATTGTTACGTTTTAGGGTTTTTAAATAATCTTCAGGCGATAATATTTTCACAGAAGTATTTATTTAAACTAATTTAACACTTAAGAATTACTTGGTAACGTAGAACACTAATTAAACTATTTATTTCAACTAACACAAATTTATATGCACGTTTCGTATTTATATTCACAGCGTCCGTTTTAATTACGCGCTAGTTCAAGACTGTCCCGCATACGAGATTGTCACCCTTATATACATAAAATATAGCTTCTAGAATTCTCTACACTAAACTAGACTGTTCTAGAACGCCCTCTCTAGAATGTCTCCAGAAAACACGCGAACCATCCATATATCATAATTACAGTGCACTGCATAATCCATTTTAAACGCCTTTGTCGCTAGATGGCGCCATTCGTAACACTGCCCCCTCCTTAGGACTGTTCCGTCCCGGAACAGCGCCGCTCACCGGCTTCATGGAGATAACGGCACTCTGGTCCCTTTCTGCATTCCGATTTCCCAAAGAAATAGCAGGGCACGGTCTTTCTCGTCATTCCTGTTCTTCGGGGGTTGTAACAGCAAACCACGATTTCAATTCCAGTATGTCGAAACAATTCTTCGATCATACTTCTGACGATTCGCCAATCCAATCCGTCCAATCCGCATCCTAGCTTTGGTATGCTCAGCCTGTTGAGGCCTTCTTCTAGCAGGTATTCCTTAAGACTTTCCAGAGCGTCCCACATCGTGCGGTAAGATGGTTTTCCAGAACTTGACTCTTTGGTCACCAAATAAAATAAGGGCCGGTTTTGAACAGTTTGGTATAGGACTTTTCCAATTTGTGGTTGCTGTTTCTTCAGACTCTCGGTCCCGCCAAACTTTTGCCGGAAAACGTTGGCAATTCCTTTCTGCATCTTAAGGTCTTTGGCAACGCAGTGTGCCAAGGCGTGGTTTCCGGGGGCCAGAAATAGGTCTTGCTGGATTTCGGTCGTGACAGCATGACGAACCTTGCGTCCTTGTCCGTAGTTGGCCATGAATTCGTCGTAAGTAACCTCGGCACTTGGAACGTTACAAACCCGGACATTCTGTTCGTTGTTTTCCTCGTGGTTGTTTCCGAGGAATGGGGCTAGTCGGTTGAAGTGGACCACTCTTGGTTTACCGCTCGGTTTCCGTCTGATGCGATAGATTACATCGTTAATCCTCTTGAGTAC
>SMLS01062323.1:0-30039 GCA_004785975.1 Popillia japonica | reverse complement strand
TAGGTGATCACCCTAATGCACATTTTTGGTTTCAACAAGATGGAGCTTCCCCCCATTTTGCCCATAATGTCCGCGATTATTTGAATGAAATTTTTCCGGAACGTTGGATCGGACCTAGAGGAGCAATCGAATGGCCAGCACGTTTGCCAGATCTCTCGCCATTAGATTTTTTCTTTTGGGGTCACTTGAAATGTCAAGTGTACAAAAATCGTCCCCATAATCTTGAACAATTGGAAGAGAGAATAGTTCAAGAAGCCAATCGCATCACTCAAGAACAAATACAAAATTCAATAAGAAATTTTACTGACCGTTTACATTTTTGTCAAATTGTAAATGGAGAGCATTTTGAACAATTATTGTAATCGCAACCTGAATAGACAAGTATCTTGATTTTTCTGTATTAGGACACTTTTTTAATTTTTTAACTGTTTTCTTGTGAATAAAAATAAACATCTTTATACTTCCTGAACGTAGTTTTTTATTTTGCATTCAAAAGTGTTAAAAAAATCTGGGCGTTCCGTTTAAAAAAAAAAGTTGGACGTATTGCCGATTAAACCGGAAGTGAAAAAAATATAAACTGTATTGCATAAAATGCATTTATATTAACTATACCCCCATACCAAATTTCAGAAATCATAATTTTCAAATAACAAAGTTTTTCGACCGTTCCGGGACTTTTTACTAACGCTGTATATACATATTACCAATCAACGCAAAACAAAATGTATACACATTTAGTTTACTCATATATGTGTCTCTGTATTCTCTATTTTAAGTTTAAATAAAATCATTTAAAATAATGTCCAAATGAATTTTATTTCTAAAGGAAAAATAATCATGTGAAAATATGTGCTTAGAATTTGGTGTGAGTAATATCCGTCACCTGTCTTTTGCGGCCACCTTTGAATAACGGCCAACAATTTTGGTTTTTTTAGTGGCCGCTATTCGCAAGTTTTACTGTACATCCATCATTATTCATTATCGGTATATCAATCCTGTCTTGCCGTCCATTTTGTTAGACTTTATTTTAAGTTTAACACAAGTAGGTTTTAGTAATTACCTGCTAAATGAGTTAGGAATTATGTTTTTCACAAATCAGTATAGGGTGCGAAAAATTTATAGCACTGCATGAATTGTTACCCCTTCAAACGTTTTCCGCATTAGAGTAGGTTTTGGTAAGTAATTAAATATTCGAAGGTTGGTAAAAATGCGGCGTTGTTGAAGACGTCAAATTTGACAGCTGTCACACGTAAGTCTAAATTACTCATATTATTTTTATTTTTAATGATTTATTTTTATAATGTTAGAGTTAGAACAAACGCAATATGAGAATTTAGTCTAGAGATAACCTATGAACCTCCATAAAAAAGGCTAGCAGTTTCAAGGTTGATAGGATATTTTCAACAAAATAATGCACCAGGGTAGAAATCATGAAAAGCTTCCTAATTTCCTAATGCTATTGAGTTTCTCTACTGAGATAACCTACAACATACCAAAGAAGAAGCATTAAGTTCCAATACCTGGTTACAGTGGACAACCAACTTCGTATCAGTGAGCCACCTTTATGTTTCATTCTTAGAAGAAGATTTTTCATTTTTATTTCTTTGTTTGGTTTTTTCCCAAAACATTAAATTTATGTATACTTTCATTAGCAAAAACTAGATTTTCCCAATGCTTTTTGGTCGGAGTGCTGCCGTAGAGAAAAATAATAGCTATAATGTGAAAATATTTGCTTAGAATTTGGCGTGAGTAATATCCATCACCTGTCTTTTGCGGCCACCTTTGAATAACGGCTAACAATTATTCACAGGTTTTACTGTAGAAGCATAAGATTCTTATAATGTAATGATTCTACTCTAATGAAAATACAAAAATATACTAGCTAACAATAGTAAACATTTTTGTCTCTAACTGACAGATGAACAATAATCATAGTTGAGATTTGCGAGTTGCTATAATTTTTATTTATTTCTGTCTATTTTCTTTTTATTGCTATTGTTTTGTTAAGTTATGTAACATACTCGCAATAGAAGACATATAATAATAATCATGGTAACACTCAGGATTTGGCCCCGAACCTGAAGGAAAGAGATTTGACTCCAACGATGAAATCATCTCACAAACAATTACCTACCTATTTTGAAGACGACAAACCTTATTGTTTGGAAGGGATAAAAAATTGGAGGAACGTTGGACAAAGTGCATAGATCTCAAAGGAGATTGTTTTGAAAAATAAAATGATTTTTTATCCAAAAACCTGTGTTTCATTCAAAAAGTCATTCAAAAAAAAATTCAATAATAAAGCTTATAAAATATAGTTGCTGCGTTCTAGCGTGAACTTTGCACTTTGCCGAAGAAAATCATTACTCCACATATTTTCACGGTTTTAATACGCTTGTTTCCTGTCACCGTGAGAGAAATACGAGACACCACAGCAATGTATACACAGGTATTATCGTAAACTACATCAGAAAATCGTTCACGTTTACCTACATGTACGAAACCAAACGCTCTGCGTAAGTGCTATTTTCGTATTTCGTTAAAGATATATACGCGCGTGCATGTGTACTCTTCTACTTTTTTTGTTTTTGTAAAACCTTACTCCCCATAAACAATTTATATATTTGGACTTATAAATACTTTCTACACCGTATGTTAGTTAGTCTGTTTACAAAACCTACAGAGGAGAAAAAAAACTACAAAATTTCAACGGCAGTTCGATACATCCTATTTATACATTTTTAAAAGCAGTGACGGCTCCATCTTAAATAGTTTCATGTGAGAAGAATTCGTGGCACGAATGCATATGATGGTTGTTGTAGGTAATCAAGTTGCTGGAGGTAAATAAATAGGATCGCGCAGATCGTAAATGTGCCATTACATTTTTTAGTAAATGTATTGATTTTATATCCTAATTTAATAGTAATTTTAATGATTATTGCGCGAATGTCTTTTTTTATTCAGTCAATTTTTCGAAATCACGTTTTTTTATGTTGGGTAAAAATGTAGGTGTATTAGGCATTTATGTAAACGTAAATACGCTGTAACGCTTATGGTTTAACTGTCCCTGCATAGATGGCGCGTCAATAAACGTCAATAGTCATAGATACTCGTATAACCTGCTTAAGCCGCTTGTCAATTTGACAGCAATCTTCAATGTTATACTTCGTCTAACATACAATCCGACCAAGTCTATGCAAAGCTTCTTCACCTATTTCGTCACTAGAAATAATGAGCAAAGTTCTAGAACTTCATGAATAACATTTAGTTTGGATCTGTGTACACCTGGACATTCAACGGCTCTATAGCACGACCGTCATGGTATGCCTGAAACTAGAAAAGACATTCGACAAGATCCGCCAAAAGGTGTTCTTGAAAGATAACCAACTTTCAGCCACCCTACCAATTCTGTCTGGAGTTCCGCAAGGCTCGGTGTTAGACCCGGTACTGTTCAGTATTTAGGTTGCAGACATGAAGGTGTTCTTTGGCTCATGTTATTTGACTAACAATCCTCGGAAAACCCGAGAAATTGCGTTCAGTCAGAGACGACTACTCCCGGCCAGAAATTTTTCTGTCTCGCGGAAGAAAATCGAATGAAAGGAGAAGATCGCACATCTGAGCATGAATCCTGAGAGCACACTGACTTTTGCCGAGTATCTAAGTAGAGCTAAGAACAGGAGCATTGGTCGGATCTGCCAACCATATCCTATCTTCGGTCACTACAAACTTAATATCGAAATTTCTCACGATGCTCTACAAAACACACCAATCCGATGCTAACCTGCTGATGCTAGTCCAATTTGGGTTACAACAATTTCAGAAAATCGAGCGATTACTATTTCGCCTTTCCACACAAATCTTGTTGGCCGTCCTCCGAGACTTTCCAGTGGCAGACGTTGAAGACCTGAACGAATTCTTGCAAAAACTCACTCAAGAAATCTTCGAGAAGACTGTGTCCAGTAGCTAGCCGACGATGAGTAGCGTTATTCCGCCAAATTAATCAAGGAAACACTTTAATCAGCATGATATAAGTAACACCCAAACACTAAATTTATTTTCTGTTTTTGTGAATTTAGGGATACAAGAAGGAAGGAGATCCAGAAAGAAGGTGCTAAGTTGTCTTTCAAGACCAACATCCGAGGACTACCAGAAGGTCTAGATAAAGAAGACCACCCCCAAGAGGAGGCTGAGCACCACACAATCAACCCATTTCTGTTGAATATAATTGTTTTAAAAGCAATTCTTCCTCGTTTAGAGCTCTGCTAATTTTAGTGTTTTCATATACTAAATAACAATTTATTCATTTTAAGTCAATAAAATCCCCCTCCCCCTACCCCTCACCGGAAAGCGGTTCGGTCTAACCTCAAAATTTTTGAAACGCGAGAGGACTTGCGGTGACAATGGTTTGGTCATAAATTAAATTTGTTACTAGTTTTCTTGAAAGATTCGCCGAGTTCGCACAAGAGGTGGTGGCTTCTCTAGATTCAGCTCCCATAAATGCTTCATGCTTAGAACAGGAGGTCTTCTCAAAAAGCGTGCTACCCCCCTCCCCTTTCTCCTTTGACTAGTCAAAATAAATACGTTCAAATCTCTACAAATCTGGGTTTTGGATGCAGATCAAGAAGGCGAGACAATAATTGTCATAACCCAGTTGTGGAGACCATCATGTCTGTGGACTGGGGATATGGAGTCGTTGGTTTTAGTTTTGATCTAAAAAAAGGTTTTCCAGGAAAAGAACGATTGCAGACCTTGTATCTTAAATCCTAAGAAAACCTCTTGCCATCAACAGGGGTAGTAATTCAATATTCGAAGACGCCAATAGACCATTACGTTTCTTCATTCCTGAATCCTGTATACATGGCAGTGTCCTCTGGTCGGTACAGTGAAACCTTTGTACCATCAATCTGAGTATATGCTATGCAAGATACTGTAAGGCCTCATGCAGAGCCAGTGCACTATCGAAGATTCCAGACCCCACGATTTACCAAAAACTCTCTCCATTGACAGTAAAAGCAATAGATCGATACTATTTTGAAATAAAAGCACACATTACTTATCTCTCTGTGCAGATATAACGTATTAGACAGATATATAGAATTAACAAGGATGATTGTCAAAGTCTGACAGTCAAAACGCTTGCGCATGCGCATTAAGAAAGCTTTTTATGGTGACATTTACACAATACGTGAAAATAATTTGTCTCCAAATTCCCTTATTCGTCATACAAATGCATAGCTACCTCTTGGATTCAAGCTTATTTTGCCTCACTAACTTCTATTGTGAAACAGTTTGGATAACAAGTTAGTTCTAAACTCATTCCCTCTATCGGCTAAGGTCAGAACAACAACTAACCATTAATTTGATAGAAACAAGTCTCGGAAAGTTTAGGTATTGATTTATCTCGGAAAATTCGTGGGTTGTCAGTTATTACTGTTTTGGTATAACAACTCAACTAGTTTTAACTAATTGTAAGTAACAAACTTAGATATGGAGCCCTATTATGGAGAAATCATTTTTACACGACTTTATTCTTACATCAAATTACTTTAAAACCGAGAAATTGAACTTTTATCCTTAATAATAAGGCATACACGACCAGAGAAGCAATTAATAGTTTGCAAGTTCAAACTCTACCATCCCTCTATAATACAAAGACGCAGAGGACAACTTAGGTAGGTAGTTTATAAATTTTAAAGTTAAGCGCCTCTTTGTTTTTATAGTAGCATGTCGCAAATCTATTCCGGAGGTGAGCGTCGTAAAACCTTTTTCCGCAGGATAGTGCGACCTTTTCAACTTCGTACAGGAACGAATTGATGCACATATATAAAATTTTACTGGCCAATTTCCTCGCGCAATTTAATAGGAAGAGCCGTATCTCGATAGGAGGTGCATCCCGGGGAGAAGGATTTTCTGCATTGAAAACCGACGGATATCCAATTTAAACGATGGTCTTCTATGCAATTTCAAAAATGCGGCGTTTAGATAAGCTGACGTGGATTTCTTTAGCGAACGAGGATTGAAAAGAATCTTCATTTAAAGTTAATATATCTCCGCATTGAAGGGAACTGAGACGTAAGAAGTAATTTTGGAAATATGTAGTTCCAATGAAAATTATCTCTTCGTTTGCACAGTTTTAATTATCCCGGTAGAAATCGTAAAAAGATTTTTTTGCTAAAAGATTCTTTTATATTATGTTTTAGGATTATTTATTAAAATTTTATGTAATAAAAAAAAACCGCCCGAGCAGGGACTTGAACCCTGGACCCTTGGATTAAAAGTCCAATGCTCTACCGACTGAGCTACCCGGGCTCGTACTTCCACTAATCGAAAGACTAAATTTAAGCCTACTACAATAGATTAATAGATTTACATAAATTATCTATGTTAATTTGCTTAGAATGTATTCATATAGTATCACAATGTTTACAAAATAATATCTGTTATTATCGGAAAGTCAATTAACACGATTTTAATGATGGTGTATTAAGATCAAAGATAAAAGCGATCTTTGTTATGCAAAACGGCAACGTAATAGAAACGCCAAGCTCAGCTCTTCTCACGTGTTTGCCAAATAGTAGACTGATATTGCATTACTGCTGCCGTGAGCTAATCTGAAATGCAAAATTCCGGGAAAACGCCAATTGCTGCTTGCTTAACTTTCTAATTATTCAAATTTAAGAAATCTGAGTCTGTTTCTGATGCCGGGACCTGTCATTAAATCGGGTTGAATTTGTATATGCATGTATAAATTAGCATTAGTTTAAATTTAAAATATTATGAGTGGAATCAGTTGCTTTTCTTAGTAATGGATAATGCAGTTTTGTGATGTTTCTACGTAGTTCGATCTTCAATATAATCTTGATCTAAATATTTTGAACAACAAATAGGTACAGATGGCTGCTTTCTAAGAAAGTAGGACGTCCATTAATATCATCCGTAATGGAGAAATATCATAATTAAGTTTCTAAAAGACAAAAATATTAGCAGAACAACTAAACTAAAACTTTATATAAAGCAGCAATCAGGTAACGACATATGCGATGAAAACAATGTGTTTGACAAGTAAGGACGACGATAATGAATATTCGAAAGGAAGATATTAAGAAAAACACTAGGACCAAAAAGATTCAAAATGAATATAGAACGTTATGGAATCACGAGATAAATGAAATAATGGGAGGAGAACACAAGCTATATAGAAGCACAAAGATTTAATGGCTTGGACACGTAGAGAGAGAAGAAATAATGAAGAGTTAATTAAGAAGATAAACCAGCAGAGGACAGACCAAGAAAAAGATGGGAAAAGAAGGCCATGGAGGATATAAGAAAATTGAATGTAATGGATATAAAAAGAATAATTAAAAATAGGAAAGAATGGAACAAGAAAATAGATTCAGCCAAGACTTTATTATGACAAAGACGACCAACCAAACGTTTCCCCAGGAAAGAAGAAAGAATTTTAAATCCTTCGGACAGCCCCATTCTGGAAGCAAAACTTGACCACATATGAACGAATAGTCATTTCTTGAGGATATATTGCAGAAAATATGAGACTATGTTAATTACCACCATATGTAGTTTACAGGTGAAATTAAGTTTGATTCTGAAATTTTATACCATGATAAGGTTAAACCTGATTGTTAAATATGAGAAATTAAAGATGGATCTCTTCAAACAAAGAGAATGATTTTGCCAGTCACTTATCGTATAGGCTTTGAAGAACAAAGATAATTTGGTTTTTCTCCAAATATTTTCACCAGATGGACACACATACAAGCTTTAAACGTTCAGAAAGACGTTTGAGAAAGGTAAGATTAAGATTTCCAAGATTGTACTAATATTACATACAATTGGGGTTATACGCAGCAGGAATTATGGATGAGGTATCACAAACACATTTACAAAAAGTGGTGAATGAGCAACAATTTCATCAAGTTACCAAACCACTAGAGCAAAAATAAGTGCACTTGAGTAAAATTGAAGATCTTCTCTTTGTTCAGAAGGCAAAATTTCAAAAAACTTACTTAGACTGAAAAGTCTTGTTGTTGGACAATCGGAAAAATTGATGGAAATAACTTGCCAATGGGATTTAAGAAATATCATGTGTTCTTGTCAGTTAGAAAATGCGAAAGCACAAGCACCAAAAGCATGCAACAGCGTTTTAGTGGTTGGTCAAACTATGAACGCAGTTTTATGAAAAGTAAGTCCAAAATAATAATTTATAAAGGCAGAAAACAGACAGAAGATTCAGAATGCAGTTTTGCGAGTATATAGGCTAAGATTCATCTATGTAATCAAGTCACTAATGCAAATACACATTTTTTTATTTCTACACAGGAGTTGTCTTGTTGAGTTTAGAACTAGTTTTATAAAAAATCTAACGCTTTTTGTGATACAAAATTCTGCAAACAATATTCAATGCTTCCAGGAGCACTGTAATTTGGCATTGTAACCCAAGAGTTTTCGCTGAACTTGATTTTGTAACATCTGGAACCAAACGACTGATGAAGCCAAAGCTTCAAGGATGCCACAGTAGGGCACAAGAAAAATTGCATATTGGTAACGTTTCTACAATGAATGTTCAAGCTCCAAAATCAGTTCTTGCATGCTTAGATATTGATAAAGCATCTTTTTCAGTATTGAATAAGCAATTCAAGAATGACGTTAGGAAACTAGAAGCTCTCTCTAAACAACGATGAATGCTGAAAGAGAAAGGGAGAGAAAAGTAAGATAAAGAAACAAAAAGAAGGAAACAATAAGCCAAATTCAATAAGAAAAAATTTTAAAGAAAAAATTGAAATTCCTTTGACGAGAAAGATAAAATTTTCTGTAATAGAATAATCTTATATATGAAATTATTCTCCCACCCCATCATATCTCACAAGAAATCCTATTTTACTCCAGCATTGGACATTATGTAGTGTATTACCTTTTTAATTTTTACAGCTTTTTCCAAACAGGAAAAACATGTTGGGTACCTAATTGGGCAATCCTTCCTGTACCACACCATTACCTACCATTATATAGTTCAAATCGTTGCTTTTGCAGCATATAGCTCGTTCTGCCACTATAAGGAAGAATAAAAGCAACATTTCAAGTGTACTCACCCAGTATATGGTCTCACCAACACCAATAGATTTATTCCAATTCTCAACTGTGTGGTGGTTTTGAAGGCAACTTAGCAAGTTGAGATCTAAATTGACACACCCTGTATATTGCATGCCGTCACCAGACTACAGTTCTTAAATTTACAATAGATACCACCTTACATGTTAACATAACCTTCAAATTAACTTTGAAAAATATTTTTTATAATCTGTCTCAAATTCTTCTAGAGTATAATAGTTATATGTGACGTATCATGTTTATACCTATTATATTATTCATGTTTATAAAACCTATACTCAACAAATATTTAAATAAATCGTGTATGTGTGTGTAATAATGACGTAATATGACAATATTTGGATTATAAATATATTACGTAGCCGAAACATTTATTACATTTACACACTTAAAAGAAAAGTATCTATCAAAGAAAATGGACGTTACCTAAAAAGACTGTTGTGAAGTTGTGCACGTAAGATAGGGGATGCCAACCACCATAAAATATTATTAAGGATAAATCCGCAAATAATAATAAATCTACCATACTATTACATTACGTTGCAAAGTTTACCTTAACATTTACAATATTCAATGTTGAGTTAACTGTAACTAACAATTCTACTTGGACAGTATTTGTTAAATCAAATATTGATAAGATACAATTTACTTTATCAGTTATCGTTGATCAAGTATCAAGGGATTTAATATGGTGTAATCGTAAATTAAATAATATCTATCCTTCTGAGGACTGTGTATTGTAAGTTTAGCGTAGCCATACACAGCAAGTGCAAGAATTTTGGACATTTAATTTTAATAGTTCTGAAAAGGTTTTATACAATCTAAAAATTGAATAAAATGCCATTTGTTCCATGAATAAAGTAAAACATTTAAAAATTTTACCATTTAAGTATTATGACCCGTCCTTTATTGTATAAATATAACAATTTATGGTGATGTAAATCCCTATTACGACATAATATAATATAATTTCTTCCCGCTGAGTAAAATTTAAATTACGCGCCTTGATAGTCACTTGACAACAACAAAACATCCCTGAAGTTGGCTGTAAATTTTCAATATTCTTGTAAAATACATATGCAAAAATTATTAACAAAAATGTGTTAAATAAACTGCTCGTCTAAGTTTTAAGACACTTAAGCACAATATTCACTTGAACAAACCGTTCTAGTATCAAATGTAAAAATAGCTGCCATGGATGTGGTTATTAATTTCGCCACCAGATGTCAGGTTCTCTCCGGTCTTTTAGGTCTACAGTAGCGAATATTTCAAAACGATTTATATGGTTTTATAATGGTTTTATATACACAGTCCTAGGCAGGTCCTAGGTCAAGTGCACCACATTGGCAACGCTAGATTTAATTTGGTAAGACTGCAATATTGCCTGCATTGACTAATTGTAAGTAACTTAATTCTTATTACAATAGTGTGAATAATTATAGGTTATTTGTTAGGTATATTGTCTTCTTATTCTTATTTGTGAAATAGTATCGGTTATTCGTTGTTTGCTTCACTGTATGCTGTTGGAATTCAGAAATCCAATATGAAAGGTTGGTTTTAATCAGTCTGTTTCTGTTGTTGTTTGTAGTAACAGGTGTCCCAACAAGTACGGTCATTTTTATTTGACAGTTGTCACGCGATTTAAGAATATGGAGAAGTACTTAAAGAACAACGGTTAATTATTGTAAAAAAACATTACAAAAATGGTGGAAGTTTTGTGAAAACAGTTCGCCAAATATGTACGTCAGGTTTTCGGCCGCAATAGTGCGCCAAATGAATCGACACTGAAGCGTTTAATTACAAAATTTACGCTAGTGGATCAGAAGATTATTGTTCGTCGTCGTTCTTGTCGGTTACTCGAAAATATAATCACCCCTTATGTAATTTTTAAGTTGTCTATTATGCTGCGTAAAAGAGAATTGTCGATTCCTGAAAGACAACCTACATATAATCGACTTAAGAGATTGTGGAATTACACAAATTGAAATTGGCCTCAGACTAAATCGTTCGCAAAATGTCGTGGGTAGGTACGTTTCTACGAGGGGTATTGAAAACCGTCCAGATTCTGTAATAAAACCAAGCAGTTTTGCGAGAACTTTCATCAACATAGATGTTTCTTTTTCAGAAAGTGTTAGAAGAATGAACTTAAAATGTGATCCTAGTCTTATAAGGCAGAAGGTCGCCACAAATACGTCAAGTGCAGTATGTTTTTTGCGGAGAATTGTTTGACTGCGCAATTTTTAGTGATGAAAAGGAATTTAATTTACATATGTGAGCCTGATAGATTCAATTATTACTGGCAGGATCTAAGAAAGGAGAGAAAAGTTATGTCTCGTCATGCTTTGGGAGGTGGTAGTATTATGATATGGGTGGCATTTGAGGAAGGTACCAAAAGTGAGGTAGCTTTTGTGAATGTGCAAACGAATGCCTAAAAATACCCTACGACATAGAAGTCGCAACACCAAGAACGGGTAGAAATTTTTTGATCATACTTGGCAGAAACGACTAACTATTAAAAGTTAGCAATTGGTTAAATTTTCAAAGAAGAAGAACTGTGACTTCCTCTGTGCCATGTTTTTTTGGTCTTTTGGGAATAAAGTTTACTTTACTTCACTTCTCCGTTCTTATTTCATATTCTCTGTCCACACGTTTCTCTTCTTCTGTGTTCTTAGTTTCTTTATTGAGTATTTCGACGATATCTCTGATCTTGGAATCTTGTTTCTGCAGAATGCACAACCAATCACGTTCTTCAAAAAAAACTGTTTGCCACCACAAGCAAACCTGCAGCACATTCTGTTTCTTCGGGTTCTCCAGCAGGATTTCGTGAGAGAGCATCCACATGACACATTTGCGTACCTGGCCTATGCCTTATCTCAAAGCTAAATTCTAATGATCTTAACCACCATCGGACAACTTTAGACACCATGTGTTTCTTAGAAAACGTGCTTCCCAATGCACTAAGTCAGTAACTATAGTAAAGAGACGACCAATCAGGTAAACCCTTCGTTTTTCCATTGCCCAAATTACACATAAAGTTCCCAGTTCATTTGCATGATATTTGGACTCATCAGGGGTTGTCTGTCTACTTATATATACTACTGGACGCATCAGGCCATCAGGTCGTCTCTCTAAAAGTGCAGCACCTAATCCAAGCTGAGAAGCATCTGTATGAAGTTCGGTATGAGCTTCGTGAGAGTATAGGATTAAAACATTGTCACCCGCTAACTCCTGCTTCAGCTTTTCAAAAGCAGCTTCCTGTTCATTTCCCCATATCCATTCACCACTTTTAGAAAGCAGTTTGGGTAATGGTTTTGATATCTTAGCGTAGTCCTTGATGCACCTCCTAAAAAAATCTGTTAGTCCCAAAAATTGCCGGACGCCGTGCACGTTGGTTGGTACTGGAAATTGTAAAACATATTTTGATTTACGCTCGCCTGGTGTAGTACCTTTGGCTGAAATCTGGAAGCCTAAATAATCTATATTTTCGTAAAGGAAATAACATTTTTTAAATTTAGTTTTAAATTGGCCCTTCGAAATACCGCTAATATTTGTTCTAGATTAGCCAGTCCTTTTTCCACACTACTACTCGGTATCAACACATCATCCATATACGCCATTGCAACTGTAAATCGTAGTGACCCCAAAACGCTGTTGATCAACCGTTGAAATATTGCTGGTCCATTAACTAAACCAAAGGACATTTTCGTGAATTCATATCTAAATGCCATCTGTGGTAACAAATACAGCCCTCAAGGAGGGGTTCTATCACCCTTGCTGTGGTCCCTGGTCATTGACGATCTGCTCAACATACTGCACGGGAAAGGCTTTAACGTACAGGGGTATGCAGATGACCTAGTCGTTACGATAAGGGGCAAGCACGAAAAGGTTATTACGGACCTAATGCAGCAGGCCCTTAACACCATCAGCAACTGGTGCTGCAGGGAAGGACTCTCTGTCAATCCAAGCAAAACCGTTGTTGTTCCTTTCACCAATAGGAGGAAATACTCGCTGGACACAGTGTTCCTGAATGGTGTACAACTAAACTACTCCAGTGAAGTCAAATATCTAGGGATCACTCTCGACTGCAGACTAAACTGGAACCAGCATCTTCATAAAGTTCTGCAAAAGGCTACAATGGCCTTCTGGTCTTGCCAGAGACTTTTTGGAAGAACTTGGGGTCTTAAACCAAAAATGATATACTGGCTATATCAAATGGTTGTGAGACCCATGGTCACGTACGCTAGCCTAGTTTGGTGGCCAAAAACCAACGAAAAGACAGCACAAAGTAAGCTGCAGAAACTGCAGCGACTAGTATGTCTGGGAATTACAGGAGCAATGCGCACCTGCCCAACTGCCTCAATGGAGGTATTACTGGGATTAGCACCCTTGCACCTGGTAATTAAGAGAACTGCAGTTCTCAGTGCTCACCGGCTCAGTATAGCACATCGATTTAGAGAAGGCGGCTTAACCGGACACTTAAGGATTCTGGAGGACCTCCGAGAAGAGATTCCATCCTTAAATAAACCAACGGACAGCATGACTGTCAAATTACATCATGAGCGACCATTTAGGGTGCTATTTCCGAGCCGCGAGGAATGGAGCTCTGGTGGACCCAACTTTGAAAATGGAGCCCGTGTCTGGTATACAGACGGATCCAAAACCAGCAGCGGGGTGGGAGTTGGCGTTCATGGACCAATGACCGACATCTCCAAAGCCCCTAGGAGCATCTCCAACTATCTTTCAAGCGGAGATACATGCTATAGATCTTTGCATCCGAGAAAACCTAGACAAAGGCTTGAAGGATGCCAACATCTATATATGCACCGATAGCCAGGCCGCTCTGAAAGCTCTAGCCACTCACAGGTTTGAGTCTAAGTTGGTCTGGGAATGTCGGGTGAATGTGATGCAACTGGCCGCAAATAACAGGGTTTCCCTAATGTGGGTTCCAGGGCACACGAATACCAAAGGAAATGACATGGCGGACGAACTTGCTAGACAAGCCGCAAACGTGCACTTCCTAGGACCCGAACCCTTCTTTGGCGTGTCAAAACACCAGCTCAAGAAGGAACTCAATGATTGGGAAGCAAAAGAAATGGCATCCCTCTGGAGGAAAACACCCGGACAAACACAGGCGAAGAAATTTATCAATTGCTCGCCTAATAGTAATAGAAAACTTCTTGATCTAGGAAAATCAGACTTAAGGTCCCTTACCGGCCTACTTACTGGTCATTGCCCTCTAAAGTACCATCTCAGGAAGATGGGCAAAGCTGATCAAGACTTGTGTCGCTTTTGCGAACTGAGATCTGAAACAGCCGAGCACATACTTTGCGAATGCGAAGCACTGGGTCGGAGAAGGTTTCAGCATCTAGGACAGGCGACTGTAACGCCTGAACAGATTAAGGCCTTGGCACCCAAACTAATCCTGGGATTCGTCAGGAACATCGGATTAGAAGGGTACTGAAAGAATGGGGTATTCACAATAGATCAACAGGTCGCAGTGAAGAGAGGTTTTGGAGCCTATACGACCCTTCTTATACAATACAATACAATACAAATACAGTTTTATGTTTGTGTTCATCTGCAGCCGGAACTTGATAGTAACCTGGAAAACATATCTAGAGTTGTAAAATAGCATTTTCCTGTCAACCGATCCAATTGGTCGTCTATAATTGGAAGGGGATAGTTCATTTTCTTAGTGACTTTGTTCATACCTCTATAATCGACACACATTCTCTCATCGCTTGTTATTTTCTTTACGATAAGGATAGGACTCGCGTATGCAGATGTCGAATCAACCACAATTCCTGCATGTTTTAGTCACTGTTTCTATTTCGCATTTAACTGTAAATGATACTCCCAATTTCTGCAGATTGTTAGCAAAACAGTCCCTGTAACCATTTAGTATCTTGATCAAGTTGCTCTCGTCTTTATCATTAACATTTGGGTTCAGGTTTATTTCCTCTCTTGCTGGTGGTTTTCGATTTTCCTCTAACTTGGTTGATACACGATACTATTTCTGCAACTTCCATTCGCATTGTACGCCTCTGAACATCTTCTCATCCTCCTTTACTTCGATCTCTCTTCCTGTTACATTAATTACAGGAATATTTGTCTCACCATTTTCATTTAGCTCAACTATACATCTGGGTACACATCTTCGATATACCATTGTGACGAACCAGTACACCATCTGATTTTCTATATAGACATTCTTCGATTTTTCTAAATCCGAATATACCGTAACAAATCCGACATAATTAGTTGGGATTACACAAACTGACAGCTCTGCTATAAAAATAAAACTGAACTAGTTTTCTTTGAATCACGGATTTTTGTGTTGCCAACCTGGTGCACTTCAAGTTGAAAACTTTGCAATTAAACTCATCATAAATATTAAGCTTTTATCTCTGAAGATTGTTCGAGTAATCTATATTCCCATCTCTCACATTGTATAGAATTTTACGGCATTTACAATCAATACAATGTATTACGGTTACAAAACATTTGTGTCAATATGCCACAAAATATCTTCAGATATATCTAAAACGCAGTCGTATTTTTCCGCGTTCCAATTCATAAATTTCTTGATACATCTCACGACGACAGCAGTCGTATTTTCCAGGAAATAAACCGCTACGTCTTGTTAGTTCTCACTAGAATTCCATCCGAAATATATAAAAAAATATTTACGCATTATTCGCAATAAAATTTTCACCCAGTTAGAAAAAAAATCTCCAATTTGCAAAACTAATTCCAGCAAGAGCGTCTTTTCGCCATTAATGATCGATAATGGGAAGGAACTCATTTTCAGTTTCGGTAAGCTCCCTACAAACGAGAACCAACGTTTGACTGATCTGTGTGGGGAACGTATGTATTCGAGTGTAAATTAGATTCGTATCTTATTTTCCCCGGGTTTCCTCAGCTTCTTGCCTTCGTTTGAACTAATCACCTATACAGAGCTTGAAATACGAATGAGAAGCGAGTAATGGGGTAGGCCAATCGTACCTAGTTATTACGTGCTTCATTATCCCTACTCATGTATAATTCTAACTGTTACATTCATCAATTATGGCAATTTTATCGATTTTGGGGGAAACCGTGTTAAGACGTTTAATGACGAAGAACTCCCACCACTCAATTGAAATGGAATTAAGGGATAATTATATAATTTATTCCGTTTTCTTTTTATGATGCAATACGGTTTAGATGGAGACAAATGTCTTGTAGTATCTTCGTAAAAGAATCTTATTTTGGTCAAAATAAAACTGTGTAATGCACAAAGAAGTTTATCTCAAAGGTTAAAAGGCAACAACCGGCCACAACGTTCATCCGAGACGAATTTTACCCGGAATATTTGCTGAATGCCTAAAATAGTACCCTTACCATCTGCATACAAAGCATATTTTGTCGCAGTACAGGCGTTCTAGCTAGATTAGCTATAGATATACATAGGTATGTGTATAATCTGTCACATAGTATAGATTAGGTAGTCGTCCTGAAAATTCGACGAGTAGAAATTTTCTTTCATAACGCAGACGTGTTTAAAATACTTAGTGCTACACTCTTTTCACTAAGCCATTCATATTTAACATTTACGAGGGTACATTTTCGTTTTTCACAAGCGGAAATTCAGACGTGCTTGGAATGTAAAGTTTCTGTTAGTTACTTCGTGGAGTCTTTGTTGCACATTAAGAAAGTACGGATAATATAATAAATAATAGGTTGAATTGATTTTTTTAATTAAAGCAATAGGATTTGATGTTTCACCTCCGTAATGGGAATACCAGGGTTGTCCGACACGAATCTTGATGATGTTTGACTATGTTCTACTCTAGAGGGACCTTCCTTGAGTATCCAGGGACGGGCTTTTATCCGAACGCCCCCTAGTTTCTGAGAAAAATCAACGTTGTTGTGCGCAAGCGTGCTTAACGTTGTGGACTGGATCTACGCCTGCCACCCTGGTGGCATATCATTGATGACTAATTTACATGAAATATAATTCTTATTCGGTAGTAATCGAATGCGAGCCACCAGGATGGTACGTCAGTGCTGGGTCCAACACTGTGGAACGTCCTATACGATGAGTTATTCAGGACCGAGTTTCCAAAAGAAATAGGACCTAGTAGGTTTTGCGAACGATATAGCTATGGTCGTCGTAGCTAAAGCTATTCCTGGAGATATCGAAGGTTTTGTGTGGTCATAACGTTAGATGTGAAGAATGCCTTTAACAGCGCTTCATGGAATATCATTCTTCAGGAACTAAGGAAAAGGCAAGTTGACCAGAGCCTATGGAACGTAATTGTGTCATACCTGTCCTCAACAACGATTACAATGGAGGCAGAAGGGATGTCTAAAACTGTTCCCATTACCAGTGGTGTCCCTCAAGGGCCAGTGCTGGGTCCAACACTGTGGAACGTCCTATGAGATGAGTTATTCAGGACCGAGTTTCCAAAAGAAATAACCCTAGTAGGTTTTTCAGACGATATAGCTATGGTCGTCGCAGCTAAAGATAACGTACTCATAATTATGGAAAGGGCAAATACGGCTTTGCTACAAGTGTTCGATTGGATGCAACGCAAGAATCTACATCTTGCACCAGAGAAAACCGAAGTAGCACTGCTGACAAGGAAAAGGAAAGTTACAGCGTTGTCCTTTACAATTGGGGGAGTAGCCGTAGCACCGGGAAACGCGATAAATTACCTGGGAGTATGGCTTGACAAGAAAATGAGCTTCGGAACACATATACAGAAGACGGTGGAGAAAGCAGAGAAGTGTCTGCGCTATCCAGGCTTATGCCAAACGTGAAAGGCTCAAGCTCATGAAAGCGAAGAGCAATAGCAAGCGTGGTGTTCTCTCAGATTTATGCGGCGCTTATATGGCATGAAGTTACGGAAAACCAGACGATGCTGAACAGGCTGGTCCGACTGCAAAGGCTAATGGCCATACGCATTTGCAGTGTCTATAAAACAATATCGGCGGAGGCTGCGAACGTCCTAGCTGGTACATAACCCATAGACCTATTGGTAAAAGAGAGAAGAGATAGGTACAAGGGCAAAAACAAGAAGGAAGCAAGAGCGGAACTTGAAAGACAATGGCAGCTAAAGTGAGTGAATGGGACCTATGGACGTTGGACCTGCAGACTAATCTTATCTGTAAAATCTTGGATAGATCGGCCATATGGTGAAGCGGATTACTACATAACCCAGGCCCTGTCTGGCCACGGATGCCTTAGGCAATACCTATATAAGCGACATAGAGCAGAAACGGATGCCTGTTTGTACTGCGGGAGTGCCGATAACGCTGAAAATAGTCTCATGGTAAATTTCCTTCCAAATTAAAAATTGCAAAAGTCATTCCAGTTTTTAAAAAGGCCGACAGAAATAGTATTTCGAACAATAGACCTGTGTTGTTACTATCTGCTTTTAGTAAAGAATTTCAGAAATTAATGTATAAGAGACTAATTAATTTTTTAAATGCATCTTTAATATTGAATTGTAGCCAGTTTGGTTTTAAGCAATCGAAGTCTACCAGTAATGCTATATTTCAATCCTTGAATTACATTTATGAAAATCTTGATAGAGGAAATTTTTTTATTCGATTTTTTTCGATTTATCTCAAGCTTTTGACAGAGTTGATCACTACTTATTGTGTGATAAACTTTTTTGCTATGGTGTACGGGGGATTTGTCTTGATTGGGTTAGATCGTATTTATTTGACAGGACTCAAGTAGTTGTTGTTAGCCAACATTCAGGAAGTCTTTCTTCCATATCTAAATCTACATCTGTGAAACGTGGAGTGCCTCAAGGGTCCATTCTTGGACTACTACTTTTTTTAATTTATGTTAATGACTTGCATTTGGCCATTCCAGTCAGTAGCATAACACAGTTTGCTGATGATACCTCGGTGGTAGTTTCGGAAACTGATCCCAGGGAAATGTCAATTCTAGCTGACAGATGCGTTTCATCTATGGTTGAATGGTGTCAAGACAATAGTCTGATATTACACGGAGGTAAATCTTTGGTTCTGTGTTTCGATCCTTTAAAAAGGAATATTGGTGTATCTCCTTTAATTGGAGTTAATGGTCGAACTTTCGCTTTGTCTATGAATGCAAAGCTTTTAGGTTGTAACATTGATAATGAATTATCGTGATACAGCCATGCCCAGTTGTGTAACAAATCGAATAGTTCAATATACGCTATTCGCCGATTGGTGGTTTGTTGTAGCTTTGATGCTATAATTACGTATTACCATTCGTATATTGTTTCACATATCCCATATGGGTTGATGATGTAGATTACAATTCATATATCATGCATAGGTTAAAGATCGGCGGTAATATAACATTAATATACAGCGTTAGTAAAAAGTCCCAGAACGGTCGAATAACTTTGATATTTGAAAATTATGATTTCTGAAATTGGTATGGGGGTATAGTTAATATAAATGCATTTTATGCAATACAGTTTATATTTTTTTCACTTCCGGTTTAATCGGCAATACGTCCAACTATTTTTTTTTAAACGGAACGCCCAGATTTTTTTAACACTTTTGAATGCAAAATAAAAAACTACGTTCAGGAAGTATTAAGATGTTTATTTTTATTCACAAGAAAACAGTTAAAAATTAAAAAAGTGTCCTAATACAGAAAAATCAAGATACCTGTCTATTCAGGTTGCGATTACAATAATTGTTCAAAATGCTCTCCATTTACAATTTGACAAAAATGTAAACGGTCAGTAAAATTTCTTATTGAATTTTGTATTTGTTCTGGAGTGAAGCGATTGACTCCTTGAACTATTCTCTCTTCCAATTGTTCAAGATTATGGGGACGATTTTTGTACACTTGACAGTTCAAGTGACCCCAAAAGAAAAAATCTAATGGCGAGAGATCTGGCGAACGTGCTGGCCATTCGATTGCTCCTCTACGTCCGATCCAACGTTCCGGAAAAAATTCATTCAAATAATCGTGGACATTATGGGCAAAATGGGGGGGGGGGGGGGGAGGGCTTCATCTTGTTGAAACCAAAAATGTGCATTAGGGTGATCACCTATGTTTGCATTTGGAAAGAGGGCCGCAAGTGCTGGAACAACCTCATTTCGCAATAAATTTAAGTAGACGTTGCCAGTTAAATTTCCTCTTATAAAAAATAGTCCTATGATGTTGTTTCCAACAAGACCAGCCCAGACATTCACCTTTTGAGGAAGCTGTGTATGGACTTCTTCAATCCAATGCGGATTTTCAATTGACCAGTAGCGACAATTATGTCTGTTCACAGTGCCGTTGAGACAAAACGTTGCCTCATCTGAAAAAATGATGTGATCTAAAACATTAGGCTGCTGCTCGATCAATCCCGTCATTGTTTCGCAAAAATGTAGTCTACGACCTGGATCATCTTCAGTTAACTCGTGGATGGGATACATTTTATAGGCTTTCATTCTTGCTGATTTAAGAATCTTATGAGCAGATTTTTGAGAGATCTCATGAATTTGACCTAATTCTGTTGTGGACACGTGATGATTTTCTTCCACTGTAAGTAACACATTCAAACTAGTTTCTTCATCTGTTGCTGTTAATGGACGTCCCCTTCTAGGTAAATCCTTCCCCTGACGAAAGACTTAAAACTTTTGAATTGTTCGGCATACCGTACTTTTACTAATGTGACGATCCGGATAAACAGTACCTATTAAACAAAATACGAACCACTTCAAAAGAACGTTGACGATCACTGTACCCACGCATCATTAATATCTCAATTCGTTCTGATTCAGTAAGTTTTACTGCCATTTTCAAATGTGTCAATGTCTAAAATAAGTAAATTTATAGCGATGCAAAACTTAAAACGCTTTTAAAATGGTCAAATGTGACGGCAAAAATAATGCAAACACTAAACAATAACTTTTTTCAAAGGTACCTTGTTTTTTCTGTATTAGGACACTTTTTAAATTTTTAACTGTTTTCTTGTGAATAAAAATAAACATCTTAATACTTCCTGAACGTAGTCTTTTATTTTGCATTCAAAAGTGTTAAAAAAATCTGGGCGTTCCGTTTAAAAAAAAAAGTTGGATGTATTGCCGATTAAACGGGAAGTGAAAAAAATATAAACTGTATTGCATAAAATGCATTTATATTAACTATACCCCCATACCAAATTTCAGAAATCATAATTTTCATATAACACAGTTATTCGACCGTTCCGGGACTTTTTACTAACGCTGTATAATATACATAACTGTGTTTGCTGGGTAGGCCTTTCAAACGAATAAAAAAATTCGATGATATCTCACACGCACTTTGCTTTATTTTAATTTAAAGATAGGAAGCGCTTAATGAACGACCCTATACATATCTCTTTTATACGATATGTTTTATTGTAGGTATTAGGAGTTTCATACTGTTGCAATTCTGAACATCTCCAGTCTCTGCCAACAATTTTCCAGATAGATACTGCAACATTAACTAGCTAATCCAGTAGGTCGATCTAGCAAAACGTTACAGATGTGCGCAAATTTGATGAAACAAAAACTTCTTCTAATCATACCCTAACCTTAATTGCATAAACCTACTACAATAAATTCATAATTATTACGAGACAGCATAGAGCAAACTTCTATCTAACGTAACACAATTTACATGAGATTATTTATACGCGATTTACATTCAAGATTGCGTTCTTGTTTATGGATACGCAATTGCTAGAATGTAAGTACAATATAGATTAAATAGATAATAATTAAAGCCAAGATACTAGTTCGGGCGGCGATGTTACAAACGACACCTTTGATATAGGAGTACCTACCTATACATATTTATTTATTTACAGAACGGTCTCACGTCTTCGGAATTAAGCGCTAAATAATTCAGAGGGAGCACGACCAAATCCTAATTCGAGCAGACGGAACGCATCACTTGATATTCCGTATAATGATGTACACATGCCTTCCGCGTAATTAATTGGGAACGAATATGTGGGCGCGCAACTTCGAACAGGAGAGGTATTTCTTCCGTGTAGCATTATAGTGAGTGGAATACAATACTTTGTTTGTGCGAGTTTCTAGAGAAGTAACGAACAAATTACGTAAAATTAATCTGTTTTTATATGCAAGGTAACTAATTCAATGTAATCATTCTATTTCCCTTCTTTTTTTACGTAAACGTACCGCTACATTACAGTACATATTTATCTGTGCGTAGGTAGTATAAAAAGCGTTTCAAACTGTAAGTATAAAAATACGTATTAAGTCATCTTGCACAAGAAAGCATCAGTTATTGACAGATTGAGAGCAGCTGCTGACGTCTTTCGCCCAAAGAAATATTTACTCTTACCGAATTCGTTTTTCGCTAAAAAAAAATACTGCGAAGGTATTGAAAAGTAACTCAGGCAAAACTGTGTTCTAAGTAAATAAACTTCGACATTTAGAAACAAAGAAAAGTGGAAGCTGTTTTAGATAACGTGATCGATTTATCTGACCTATGACTTTTTTTTAACAAATTACGAACAGATTTATAAACTTGATGAATCATCCAGAAAATTTGGATTACCGTTCCATAATATTTATAGGTAACATGTTGATCGTGAAACATGAAAGTGCGTTCAATATAAACTTGTCATGAACTTTAACATTTCAAAAAGCGAATTCGTTATTGAATCCACTTTCTCATCGTCTGATTGTGATTAACAAACAGAGACGCTCGAGTGTTTGGAGTATGCCTAAATGTAATTTTGGTGTAATTGAATTCGATCTGGTCTGGTATAAGATCTTGTGCGTACTGTGACTCAAAAAATTTGGAGAAACTCCACGTAAACAATGTCATGGGTTTCCTGAATACTTGCTGTCTAACTGGTAATCTACGCCTGTTCTGGTTGAGACAACTTCAACAACCAAAAACCTAAATCTTAAGGCGGCAGACTAGGTCAATGGAATGCATTGCTGGAAGGGCAGTCACCCTTGCGTGGGGGGTCTGTGGGGATGGATTTTTCCTTCTCTAGCTACTCGTGAGATCAACCATGGAAACAGAGAAAATAAGAATACCTAAGTGGGGCAACATCCTTATCAACACTATTGTAAGAAAAAAATGGAGCATCTCATCCAAAAGAACCCTTCACCCACCCTGACAAGAAAGGAATAAAAGCAAACCCAAAAGTATGGAGTCTTTCAAAAACAGAGCAAAAGAATCTTGCCCTTCTGCCTGTTCCTAAGCGGGACAACACCCTTAATACCACTAACGAAAAATGGAGCATTTCATCCAAAAGAACCCTTTACCTACCCTCACAAGAAAGGGATAAAAGCAAAACCAAAAGTATGGAGTCTTCGAAAAAAAGAGCAAAAGAATCTAGCTTTTCTGTCAGATGTAGGACAACCTAGAGGAAGAGACAATTCACTGAGAAGCGGCTTCAGTGAATTCTCAGGGCAAATCGTATCTACCCTACTTCACGTATCCACCAAAGGCAACAATAAAGAATCTGCGGCCTTCTTTATAAGAGTCCAGATGAGCAACGAACCTTACACGCCATATTGACCCCCAAAAGGAAGAAAACCACTTCAACTCTGGATCGCCTAGAAAGAAGAAGAAAATATTAGTAAAAACTACCACGTCTAGCTCAGGAGGAGGTAGCTATGCAATGGCTGTAAAGCAGGAGAAAATTACCATTCTGCCAAAAAGTATTCCCTAAGACTACTCTTAGTGCGGACGAACAAACAGCAGTGGAAGAAGCAATCACAGAGTAGACGTTCGATGGGTGGAAGCATAAGATCAAATTTACAGGCATCCACTTCAAGCCGCACCACATTCGGCAGAATGGCTTTACCTAAATGTACCGAAACTTAGGAGCGGGAACCTAACGAACACTACGCTGTTTCTCCCTAGCATTCAGAGGCAACCCCGATAGAAGTTTCTATCGCTTCTAAAGACAGAGAACGAAAAGCTAAGGATAACCTATGGAATGTCGTTATCCTGAAGGTACCAGTAGGTAAGAGCGAGCTCTTGATAGTGGGAATTGACGAAATCTCCTACGAGACCATCAACAGCAAAGTGTACATCATCCACTACCGGTTTGGCAAAATACCCGCCATAGGCTCAGGAAACAGCAGAAGAAACATAGAGACGAACCCATTCCTAAAAGTGATGTAGGCAGCACTGGCAGTTCACAGCTGACAGCAGACATTTTGGCGAAGAATTGGCATTCGAAACGATGGAAGGCGAGGAACTCAGGGTGGCCGCTAATGAAGAGGACAAAACGCCTGCGAATACAGAAGAAATGGATAAGACACTTACCGCTAGAAGTGGGACTACCTCACAAGGAAAGATCAAAGACAAACATTATCGGCTCTTCGAAAAAAAGTACAAAAGAGGCTAGCCCCTCTGCCTGATCTGGGACAACCTGGAGGCAAAGACGATCCACTGACACGTGGCCTCAGTGGAAAGAGGGCTGCAGAATATAAGGCTCAAGGTAAGCAATGCACTTCATCCACAATGTTGACGCATTAGGAAGAAACCACTCCAACTCAAGAGACTGCATAAGAAGAAGAAGGAAGAAGTAGATAAAAATACTACATCCAGCTCCATAAGAGGGAGCTATGCAATGATCATCAGGAAGAAGACAATTGCCATCCTGTCTTTTCTGAGACTACCCTCAGTGCGGACGAACTAACTGCAGTGGTGGAGGTAATTCTAGAGGAGGTGTTTGCTGGGTGGCAACATAAGATCCAATTCACATATGTAGTTGATCTTGCTTGAATGTCAATCACCAGATTCGGCAGAATTGCTTTGCCCAAAAGGACCGAAGCTAAGAAATTGGGAGTATAGGGGACAACCCAGAATCCAAACCACCACTCCATTTCTCTCTAGAAATTAATGGCAAACCCCAGAGAAACTTCTAGCGTTTGTAGAAGCACAGAATAAACTAATCTAGGGAATATCATTAGCTTGAAGATGCCAGTAGGTAAGGGTCCGATTTTGATGATGGGAATTGATGAAATCACCTACCAGACCATCAAAGAAGAAAGGCTACACCACCCACTGGATGTTTGGAGAATACCAGTTCATGGGCTTAGGCAACAGCAGAAGAAGCATAGAGAAGAACCTATTCCTAGCACTTCTGAAGAAGTTAAGTCTAAAAGTGATGTGGGGAGCACTGGTAGTGTCTTCAGATTTAAAGAAGGGGATAAGAGTCTTACTCATACCTTTGCTACTAATTAAATGAAGCAAGATGGCGTGAGTCTTCTCTTTCTCGCTAATTTTATTCAGATTAGAGACGGAAACTCCAACTAAGATTCAAAAAAATAATAAAAATTTAAAGATGTCGGTGAACGTCAAGTTTTGACACATCATATAGTCGGTAGCGTCAATAATATAAGCCTAACTTCACTCGTCAACTAGTAACCTGATACATCCCTAGGTGGCAGTGTGATATGTACATACACCGGAATAAGTACCTACTGAAGAGAAAGATTTATCAAAATGTTATTAAGCGTTAAAATGAAATTATGTAAATGATCATTTTAATATTGGAAATCCTACTTTAATGAAAATAATAAATATCTTTCGAGAAATGTATGTATTAAATTACTACTTGGAAACCATTTCGTTATGAATTATCATCTGTAAAGTACAGCTGTTCTGAACTTGTTTTAATTAAGAGATAAGAGGGCGGTGGAATAAGCGTAGATATCGTTTTCAGAGAATATTAATGCTCTTTGCAATTCTCTAAATCATTCATTTAAGTCTCAAACTCGGTTTCAGGAGTATTACGAGCTTTGTTAAACTTTATTTGTTCCAATTAGATTGGTACTTATCGTCGTAATTTGATTAATTAGATGGGATGATATTATAATAATACTGCAGTATTTAGCTAATTACTTTCTCCGAGAATTTATTACGCGGCTAGCACATCCGCAATTACTTAGTCTATATAAGATAAACTCATTGTTTTAAAAAAAAAGTCACTAGCATTGAAAGGTCTTTTGAATAAGGTAAGAAGTCAGTCGAGGTGCAGACACCATCACCTAACCTGTCATTTGCTAACTTTCCATAGAGGTTTCATCACGTTCAATATGGCATTTTTGTTGCCCAAAAATCGTAATTTTGCTTGTTAGCAAAGAAGGATAAATGAGGTCATGCTTCCTCACTGGCCAGAAAAACTTTCTCTCTACGCCTTTGAAAATGACCAAAGCCATTCTGCAGAAATGAAACTGTAGGTTTTGATTCGCTTTCTACTTTGCAATCTGTCTTAGTCTTTCAATATTTTCCAGTATTTGACCGATTCTTCTTCTTCCACTAGCAATTTTTTTCTTTAGCGTTGAACTCCTTGAGTGAATGGTTACATAGTGATCTACCAACGTATGATCGCTCCTCACTTGATCATGTCCAGTCGCATTCTTCCATCTCTAAATCCAAGCATTTATTATGCCAGATGCTCCAGTTCCAGACCATCCTAAACAGGATAATTCATAACCCCTGTTAGGTCCCAAGAGAGTGTTTGAATTTTGGATTATTGGTCTCCAATTTAGCCAAATTTCATCGGTTTGTTACAATTTCTTTGTTGGAAGAATTATACGCCTTTTTGACTTTTTCGATAATCTTTGAACACTCGCTTGAGCAAAATATGTTGTATAGTTTGACAGCTGTCAAAAAAAAGTAGAATAGATTACGGAAAAGTAGAAAGTTTCTGGACAATTTATCAGGACCACGGCTTCATTTTACTCGACTTCTCATTGCAATTTGCAAATCAAACAATCTCAAATTTGAACCTTCTTATAGACAATTTTTAATTTTTGTTTTTATGGATTTTATGAGATTTATTTTGCAAGTCGACAAAGAAAATGTTTACCACAATCGTCTATCCAGGTTAGGTAAGGAACAGTTCATATTTCTCCTGCAGAATCATGATCTTTTCTTCAATTTTGTTGTTCAAAATGTATAGAATACAGCACTATTTTGCATCCCACCCCTTCTCCTGGAGGTGTTTCAAGTTTTCATGTACCTTCTTCAGATTTATTACACCATAAATCAGTACAGATGGATATTTGTTTCCAAAATGTTATCAAAACATTGCTTTAAGACTAAATTCATATTTACATTGGTTTCATGGCTAAGAAATATGAGGTCTTTATGAAAATAAAAAAATATAGCACCATCAAAGACAAAGCGTTCTAGAAACACCTATAACAGGAAGTGACCAAACCTCCTCACATAAATTCAAGATGAAACCATCAAAAGCCTTTTTTTGGCACAAAATGTGACTTCTTTGATGATCAAAGCTCTTAAAATATTAGGTTAACAACATAAATTCCATACCGAACTGTCATCATTGCATACTCTAGAAAGATGGCTGAAGGATGTCAAAACTGAAGATGCCTTCCTCAGTTTTTCTGATTTGTTGGTGTATTAAGTTGAAGCCTGTATTGCTAAAAACTATTGCTTGTCAATAACATTTTAGATACCAAAACGGAGATTCTGTAAACGAATCCCTTTCGCATCAAATGAGCAATCGTCATCAAAATGATGGGCTAATTGCATCCACGAAACTGAACTTTTGAAAAATTTTAAAGTAAAAATTGGTTTTAAATGTTGGATTTCACGGATAAAATTCTTGTGGTCACATGATCTTTAAACGTAATAAAATCTAGAACCAGAACGAAGGTAACCCAAAAATTCAGGAAAAAAAATTTTGAAGACCTATAGGTCAATACAGTCTGATAATGGTGATGGTTCTTTGAACGAATTGCCAACCCCAGCAATTCATATAAATATTATAAGAAAAATAAAAAAAACTAAATTTTTTGTCAAAAGTTTTGCCCTCTTTCGGTGTAGTGTAAACCCCATTATTACGCATGAAGAACCAGAGTGCCTATAGGCTACTAAAGCATCTCATTTGAGAGGTTAGGGGCAACATATCTCTATTTTCGGAAGAGAAGTAGGGTTTTGAAAAATAACGCAGACGGCACTCCCGCAAAAGGGTTAGTGGCCAGAACAATACTATTGATGCTTTAATACGCTCCACCATCAGAGGATAGAAGATTGGTCTTATAATTTCGGCATTTTGGAAAATCTAGCCGCCATTTCTCATCCGCCATAAGAAAAAATGGACGATTGGATTCTACTACCTACAGTTTATAAACTGCAGATTATTCATTAATGTACCAATACTTATTTGCAAAATTTGTTATTATCCAATGTTCCAATACCTGGCTTTTACAAGGTTGCTGGAGATCATTTCGAAAAGGGAAGCACGTTCCAGGAACACCAGTTTACAGTCTTTAGTGCGAGTTGTTCATATATTTCTATGAACTTGAAAAGTAAAGCCAACCCTGTTTTGAAACGCCAAAGTTGAGATTATACAAAAGATCCAGTCCTTTACTGGCATGATCTCAATATAAAACTTATAAAAGCAATTTTCAGAATCTAATAGCTTACGCCTGTCAAAATTTATGAATTTGACAGGTGTAGCTGTCAAATTCATAAATTTTGACACTTCCCAATCTATAATCAAGTTAATACCTCATACTTAAGTACCTAAACTATTATAATTTCGTTGATACAGCTATTGAAAACCACGATTCTAGGAAAATCCCTTTTTTTTAGTTTAAAAAATTGAAAAAAATTTATTGAAGAAAAATTGATAAGAACTTACCCTTCCGCTGTTATCCGTTGCGTTCAGATCCGAATCGGTAATTCCAACCAATTGCGCTCTCCTGAGCACATCCCGAAGAAGTCCATCCTCGGCATCCCTGGCCGCCCGCAGAAGAAGCTGACCACCAGGGGACGTAGGGGCCGCGTGGGCCGCCGTATTTGCGGTCGGTGACAGTGTGCCACGTATATATTTTCCTGTCGGATGGACGCGCGTTCTCACCGCAGGCGATGCGGTTACCGGTACGAAAACTCCGACGGTATCTTCGAGATCGCGCTCCTCCTGCTCTTGCTGCAACTTATGCAGATGCTGCTCGTAATAATGCCGGTCGTGATTATTGTAATTACTATAGAAATTAGGATGGTGATGATCCGCGCCGTTCGTCAAACTCTCCCGTCTATGCAGCGTTACGCGGTTGTAACGAACGGAATTCTCTCCGAAGAAAGCGGAAGAGGAAGCGGTACTGTGCCGGTATCCGATCTGGCTGCGATTATTTTGAATTGTGGTGTTATTGTAGTGGTGGTTGCCTTGTTTGCTATCCGAGCGCGTACTGATAGGAGTAACGCGCGTTTTCGGATAGTTGCTGTCTCCCGCCGTCGTCCGTTTGACTGTTAGGTTGGCCGTCGGCGTCGCGATAGTCGTCGCTGGTATGAATTCGGCGTCGCTCCTACCGGTGTCGCCATCTGATGATGGTAGGGTGAAGCGGACGCGTCTCGCCTGAAACGATGCCGGTATAGTAGGAAATTTATGTTAGTTAACGTTATCCAACATAGATGGATGCTACTGGTTGGTATAAGTTGGTAATTTGAATTTAAAAATGGTGAAAGTTAGCGTTATACAAAGAGTTAATTAATAACTATAATTGTAATAAAATGTGATTTCTGAAAGATATTGCCTTGAATCTTATTCTATAAAATGTATTTGTCACAAACTTCAAACTCAATTTTCTCAATCTTTCATTCACTAAACTTGTTGAAAATGTGTTTGTTTGTGTTGTTAAAATTACAACACTATGACTGGTCACATACACCCACGAATTTTATCCAAACTGTGTTGTAGTCAAACTACATACCGAGTCCGCCATTAGTGTGCCGGCGGAAATTAGGATGAAAACTACTAGAGATAGGAAAGTGAGATTTCCAGTACGTGTATATACAGTGTTTGAGTTTCAAGAAAACCCACATAATTCTGGTCGAAAAGCAGCCCCACTGTTCAACATTAGCCACACATGAATTTTTCGAGTATTAAAGGAAAGTAAAATGCATCCCTATAAAATGATGCCAAC
>SMLS01062322.1:0-15098 GCA_004785975.1 Popillia japonica | reverse complement strand
TTACTTATGACGTAACGGACAAGATCCAAAAATTCAACTATATGTATGTATGGACATACATACATATATATGGTTGGGATCAAATATCACAGTCACATTGCATAGTTGACGTCGACTATTCTAACATTACTACGGAATTGTTTTGTAGTAATATAAAATGCTGTTTTATGAAACACGATAATTTCGACAGTGCTTTCAATCATATCAGACTGCGACAGTTGGAATGATTCCAAAAGGAACAGAATCTATAGTACTGCATCAGTAATAATCAACAACATTGTTATTAATAAGCTAGTATATCATCCAAATGACAACTGAGCTTAATTTTATTACTTGGACATTCGACTTGTTTTTGAAATTACACCTGTTGCTTCTATAGCCAACGCTAATATGGGCTTCCTTTCCTTTTTTATTTCGACCACAATCGTTAGAATTAAAAGTTTTATCAAATAAAGTACCTATGTGTGTAGAAATATGAAGTTTGAACAATAATTGAATATTAATTAGTCTGATTTAAAGTCTCTATAAAATGAAATACAATGACAAAACAATTAAATTAAGGTTAGCTTTATCTTGTATGAATGGTTTAATGTACATTCCAAAATGTCATCAAATAACGCATTATTTACATCAAAAGTTTCTGGAAGTGAACGAAATGATAAAGAACTGCAAGAAGACAGCTATTTACAAATTAAGTAGCAATAGTGAAAAGCAAATATGGCTATAAATGAAGTACTCAACACTTCAGAACAGGGGAAAACAATCACGAAAGAACTATTTCGTTTGTGATTGCGCCCAAAGATGATGCCAAGATGTGATGAGTGAGTTTTACTGGACTCAACGATTTTAGATAAACTTGTTCAAATTTTTACCATCTTGTTTACCCTACGATAATAAAGATATTCGGGCAGAGTGACCAGTTGACTCCGATTATATGTACCTATTTACATGAGCTAAATTTGTTTTCAAATCTCCTAAGTGTCGCAGTCCTCACTTATACAGGCTGCTTGGTAATTAAACGGTCATACTTTACAGGGTGTTAGTAGAGATCATTTGCAATATATATAACCCAATTTACCTTATCCAAAAGTCGCTCGTTTTCGAGATATTGTTTTTTCTGTTTTTTTTTGAAGTTGACTACTTACTATTACTCAAACTTAAAATTTACGAAAATAATTAAACTCTTCCTCAATTTTTCAGTTTGTATAGTTAGAGGACATCTCAGCACACACCTCTAGATTTTTACGTTTGGGGAACCACGAAAGAGCTCGTTTATTCTACGGAAGTAAACACGCGCGAAGAATTAATTAACAGAATAAACGATGCAGCTCTAATTTTGCGAAATAATGTAACTCAAAGAGTTACATGTACACAGATTCGAAAACGTGCTCGTGCCTGCATCAAAAATGGAGGAGGTACCTTTGAAGGCAGTTTATAATTATTTTATTTTATTTACTAATAAAGGAATTCAATTTGCGGTTTTTATTTATGGCGTTCTTCGTCAATTTACTATGCCCAATTATTATCAGTAGATAAGATAAATGGTAAGTGTTATTACGTCATTAGAAAGCTATTTTAACAAAGTTTTTGAGATAATTTGTATGCTTAATGCATTATGGAAATTTAGAAATAAATAGTCACAAAGGTAGCGATTGTGTCTACAGTTTCATCAAAAGGCGAACTTTTAATTTTTTTTTTTCGTTTAATTTGCCCAAGTATTTATCGTAACTTTCATCCATAATGTGTGCCCAGATGTCCTCTAACTATACAAACAGAAAAATTGAGGAAGAATTTAATTATTTTCGTAAAATTTAAGTTTGAGTAAGAGTAACTACGAAAAAAACAAAAAAAACAATATCTCGAAAACGGGTGACTTTTGGATAAGGCAAATTGGGTTAGATCTATTGCAAATGACCTCTACTAACACGCTGTAAAGTATGACCGTTTCATTACCAAACACCCTGTATATGTATATTGCATGATAATTGAATATTTAAAGGAATAAAGACGTAGATATTACTTTCGGAATTATCTAGTTTCGAAACCATACAATAAGAGAATACAACACTCGATGCTGTACTATACAGGATGACCCAGCAATAAAAAGAGTAGCAGCAATCACAAGCTGGAATGCTAGAAAAAGTTATTCCAAAATATGAAGTCTCTATTCGTATGCAAACTGCAGAAAAAACAATAAAGAATTCAATGGGACTTACGCCGGGCCTGGACTAGCGCTGTATAAAGCGAACGAAGACTGCATACAGGCATGTATCACCATTTGACTTCTATGAAAAGATAAATGCACGTCTCCATACGAGGTTACTAAAAAGTAACTAGATACTAACATAATAAAATAATAAAGATTAAATCAGTAATTGATTTTTCTCCAGCAGTTATTAAAATTAATTACGAGATACATTTTTGTTTAATTTTTAACGCCAGAAAAAAAAGTAAATAGTTTGATATTTTCTGTAAAAGTGCCACAATTATTAGAATCACCTATTATAAACTAAAAGTTTAAGCGCAATAACTTTTATTGTTTGGAAAAACAACACCGTGCAGTTGTGTTTTCTTTCACTGCCACCAAAAAAGTTAGCAAGCTGTGTAGAACGCAATCCATCATCTAGGTGCGTTATTGATATTAGTGAGCTACTACAGTTGCCGAAGCGCCTTATGAATAGTTTGGCTGGTTTGGCTGTTGGTTTATGAATACGCACTTACATAGGTACATACGATTATTAATTGTTTGCAATGCATTCTTTAGTGTCTCGACGAATATAAACATACATTCGGTCAGGTCCGTAATATAATTTTCTAATATACACATTTCGTACGGAAATTATAATTTATAAATTTTTAATTTCTTCCTTATTGTGGTATATTTAGGTGTGATCCTGTTCGGACATTACATATTTACTACTCCGTCTTTTTATTGCTGGTACAGCCTGTATGTTGGTAACTTCAAACCGAAGAAAACAAAAGCGTTTCCTCTTATTAAGTAAGAAAAGTTTCTCTGAACCTATTCATAAAATAAATAGGAGTATCACTGTAGACAACTCCTACTGTTCTCTGAAACTTTTCGACAAAAAGCTAAAATAGTGCAAAATTACATGATCGTGATTTCGATGATTTTTGGAAGAAACAAGAGAAAATCCCCTTATTGCAATTGATGGCAACAAAACTTTCTTTTCCTTTGTTCCAAAAAAGAATTGAATTGTTTCTTTATGATCATTATACATTATTCAGCTATGAACTCCGTCATAATTATACCAGCCCACGAGTTTCTGAACGTATCGTTGGAGGCGACTTCTGTCATACATTCCATCTTAGCGGTATAAATACTGCAGTTTTGTAGGGTTTTGCTCCAATGATAGCAATCCGAAAAGGTGTTGCGCTGCATATATAACAGCAGAAAATACGTCAAAGGTATTCTGCCAGAATATTGCGAATGTCAAGATTGACATATAAAAAAAAGGTTCGCAGTAACTATTATAAATATGTATTCAAAAAGCAAAGCACTACTTGCTAGTTATGAATAAATAAGCATTGGGTAGAATGAATACATTCTCCATACTGCCATTGTTACTGATAGTCACCAGGTCATTAGGGTAATTGAATATAATTATTTCATCTGGCTCCAAATTGAAGCAAAGCTTTTTCTGATCATTTCATATTTTGCTAAATTTTCGATGTATAACCTCGTTTCGCTTGCATTCTCTCATGTCACTTTATGTAGATAATCAGTTTTGAAAAGGCATTTTGTCGAATCAGTATCTGACGACCAAACAAAAAAAACCTTTTGTTGTGCAAAAGCTCTTTATTAGAATGAATCTATTACCGATTTAGGTTACTTATAGGATTAGCAAAATGAATAAAAGAAGCCCAGACAACAAAAAAATTTAAAAGGTTGTCCATGAAAACAAACGTCTTCTTCTACGAGTTACAGCAGCACTACAACATGTTTCAAGTCACTGTGTGAACAGAGAATAACGGTGTATTCAACTTTGTGTGGAACTTTGAATTACTCCTTGTAATAAGGTTACAAAAAGTAGCTGCATCATTATGCTTCGGTAGGAGAACAGTAACAGCGAATTTGCAAACAGAAAAATATCATAATGCAATGCCCGTATTTAAATTCCCACTACAGGAATATCCTAAACCGATATATGGATGTGCAGAATGGAAAAAATCGTAATTAACAAGTTAAAGAAATGACTTGACTGGATAGGTACAGGGCAAAATTTGAAACGACTAATTTTCTTTGTTTCACTATAAAGTTATTATTCCAAATATCAAATATATCAAAACAATAATTAAAAGATTATTTTGGTGTGTTTGAGGTGGCAAATTCATTGATACATTATACTTATATGTAATTTCGTAACGTTTCGTTAAAACAAAAATCAAACAAACTCACGCTTCTCTTAAAGTTTTGATCTAGTGAGACAAGCTGATTATTACGTATTATTTGAAAGCAGTGGTTGGACAACAATATTAATCTATGGCTGAACATTTCAAATGGATGTAAACGCTCTTTCAACCATTGATTACATACTCAAAAACGAAATGTTTCTATCGTGTCAGTAGTGTAAAATTTAGTCGAAGACATCTACAAGTCTACAAGTTATTAAATTATGGCGTCGCAATGCTAGGGAAAACTCGGTGGTGTTAATGTGATTCGTGCATAAGGGTGTGACCTTTATGCCTTTAAGTTAAAAAGCAAGAAATGGCAAATCAACAAGTAATAACTTTAGACAAACATCTAAAGAATCGACATCCTTTCAGTGCTAATAATAACATTATAACAAGTTGAAATAAAGATTTATTGGTCGTTGTTAGACGTAGTTAATAGCGAATTCATGTAACAAATTGAGGTTCGTAGTACAACTAGCATATAACAGTAAGAAACATTACGCTGCTCTTGGCATTGCATTATAATCTCAGTAGCCACTCTGAATAAGTACAGTTGTAGCTATTTCGGTATAAATAGCAAAGCGGACTTCAAAAATGTAAGAGCAACCTTCAAGAACTTTAATACAATTTCTTTCGCCGTAATTCTATTTCAGATAAAAACGTGATTATAGACACCAAAAACATCATAATTTGATATTTCGGTCAGATTTGTTTCTTTGAAACTACTTTTGAAGTTTTGCGTAGCGTGTAGTACAATCTGGCTGTAACATGCGATAAAGACAAATAGACCGGGGTAAAAAAAGCAAACAATAGAAAAATCGTTTGTGATGCAATGAAGAAAATCGAAATCTGATCTTGAATCAGTTGACATCATAATATGCATGTGTGCGTCGAGATATAAATAAAGACAAAACCTAATTTAAACCGAGATGTCGGCGGACGCTTGCGCGTGAAACTTTGTTGTCGTTACGGGAGGCGCACAAAGTTTTCCGAGAGACGCGTGTCTTCTCCACCGACAAGAGATGAAACGTTGTAGAGCCAAGAACAATAAGATATATTCAACGGATAGCCAGTAACATACAAAAAGATTAAAAAATAACGCGTTGCGTATCGTGTACGATGAATTTGAAAGTTAAGATTCACTTGTCTGCTCGGATCAGTAGTAACGCAGAAAGTTTTCCACTTAATGTTCACACAGGCGCGTGTCGATCTTTTGAATGAACTTCCAAACGGGGAAATTAAATATCGTTCGGGTGTTAATCGCTGAATTAAAGACACGCATCCGAGCTCAAAGTATCCGGTAATGATTTCAAAGTAAAAAATCAAAGTGTGTCGTGGTGTTTAAACGAAGGAAAAGTACAAAGAAGAACAATACGAAAAGCATGGCCATGTGCGACTATTGATTTTGTCTGTGGACTGCGCAACCGACTATTTTATAACTAAGTACTACCATATTGGATCATGCTCGCGAGGGTCCGGGGGTCTCTAAAAGTTTTTTGTACATACACTGTCTCTCTCATCGCTCGCACTCCATCCCTTCTCCCTTGTCCGTCTACCTTGCATCCTTCTCTTTTGCTTTACTAAGTTCGGGGCAACTTATGAAAAGTATGGACGATTTTTAAAGAAGTGTCATCGTGCAGTTGTTACAGTATACACGCGGGCCGTCGCAACATCGAATTTTCCGTCAGGTTGGTGTGCATTTCCCCGCAAAACTTGTGCTGTCCGTAATTTTTTTCAGTTAATGTATTGGTATTAGAGAGAGTCGTGTTTTGATGTGTTTGTTGTTGTTGTTTTGGTTGGTGTTTCTAGATAGTTTAGGTTAGGTTGACGTGTGATACTCACGTGAAGTAAAAACAAAGAGAGAATCGGACGCGTACACACCACCGAATACATGAATCACCTTTCTCTCCCTCATTCAGTGTTTGTTGCTTCATAGTTTTGAATTAGATTTGATTTGATTAATTACTAGTCTTTGTTGTCACGTTTGATAGCATGTGTTTATACAATATTTATATTTTATATATCGTATATGTTGTAAATACCACTAAATACACTTTGTTTTCTTTATTTACCTGATGACACTCTATTAGTAAACTGTTTGAAATTTAATTATTTAACCACACGCTGTACAGAGGGGGGTAAAATACAGTGAAAACGGGAAAATCTCGTCACGTGTCGTCTCTTTTCCACCACCTGTTAGATAGGGAAAGAGTGAGACGAAATCGTATTTTCCTTTTATTGCAGTTTGCCTCTGTTTTACGAGTTTCCTCCCACTGCTGCTCCCTGGAAACTTGTGAAAAGTTTGTGTTGGGGAAAAAGTTTTTTCCACTTTCAACTTTACCATCGTCCTTTGCCGCGCACATCGCCGCAGTGACGATCCCGTATATTATAGTCCTGTTTTTAACTTCGTAGAACAGTCTGAAAATGCAAACAGCTTTTCTCTTTACTTGCTTTCCCTGTAGCATATCGCTATCTTTCTTATATACTACATTATCTCGTATCTGTTTTCTTTTCTTTTCTGACTTCTTTATCGGTGATACTATTACATACAATAGTCAATCTTGTTGCTTAGAGAATTTAATCGGGTCGTTTCCGACTGCTGTTCATTGATGTTTTGCTTTCGTTTTATACTTCGTTGCATATTGGCGGTATATAACTTATTTTAAACAAGATACGTTGAAATTAAGAATTTACAACATTGTTACTTAAATTTTAATTATTCAGAATATAATTGTAAAGCAAATAGCTAGAATGAACAGTCATAGAGACAATTGTAAGACAATGTATAGTCGTTTTCACAATAAATGAAGGCTATTAAGAAGAACTAGGGTACTGCCTAATAATTGTAAGCAGTAACTCTACGGGAGGTCTATTACCGCGATTTTAAGTAAGTGTATATATGGGCCGTACTTTCTGGGACTTGATATTACCTACTTAAGTAATGCGTATAGAGAAAAGTAAATAAATTTTAATAGCAGAATTCTTCGAAAACCCTTAATATATTGTACTTTCCTATTAGCGAAAAACTGTGCATATCAGAAGTTAATGTAAACATGTGATTTGGAACCCATCACACAATTAAAACTTATTTGTATATATATTTTCTTAATAATAATGTAATATTAAAGTGATCTTCAAAATATGTATATTAAGTACGTCTCATTTATTTATCCTCATTATAAATACGACTCTCATAGTGTTCATAACTGTTTATTATGGTGTACCCTAATCCTTCTTAATAGCCTTCATTTATTGTAAAAACGACTATAATTGTTTTTTTTTGTAAATTATATGTAAACCCTTAGAGAATAGGAACAAAGGCATTACAAAATGTAATAGAATTTAGTGTCAGAGACTGCCTAAAACAGTTCAATAAATATGAATGACAGATTTGTTTTATTTATTTGTCAATTTCATTTTATTATTGTTTAATATATTCATATCTATTCCTGGAAATAGTTCCACAGCTAAGTGTTGCTAGCCAGTGTTTCACTGTTGGGAACATATTTTGATTCAAGTGGGAGATTATATGCTTTTCTTGAAATCCGTGTTTCTATTTGGGAAAAATCAAATTTACAGCCGCTGAAGGGGTAGTGGTTTGTCTATTTTTTGTTATACACAAACAATGGCGGAATTTCCAAATTCACATAATTTCTAAATGAGTGGAAAGGAATATGATATAGCAAATCATGTTTTGCATTTTTCAATATGAATTGAAAAGGTTACTTCATTTGAAACGCAATCTATAAAAAGAACTGTTTCTTTAATGGAGAAATTCAATGCTTGCTTAATGGAATTAATATTTTCTAAGATCTAAGGCATATTATTAATTTCTTCGATGTTATTAGTGATCCTTTGTTCCAGGTCGTTAAGATTAAAACCTCGGGTTGTAAAAATTATCTTTTTAAGTACGGCCATAAAAAGAAGTTACACTGTATTAAATTCCAGGAACGTGGCGGGCAAATTATTCGTGAATTTAAACTAATAATGAGATTTCCAAAAATTCTCTTAAAAAACTAATATTGTCATAGGTAATGTGTATGCAAGCTACTCCAGCTTGTTGGAACTAGGCTTCCTGTAGTTCATCGTTGTGCAACATATGTACGAAATATGTCAAGATTACCGTTCTGTAATGTTCAGCATTTAATATTCCTAAAAGATGTAATATTTTTGGCTGCTGTTTAGAACTTTCTATTTTTCATTGCGATACTTTGGAAAAATATGGACCCAATAATCCTTCGCCAACAAATAGCTGCCCAAAATCCAACTTTCTGTGGATGCAATGGTGCTTACACAAAAAGGACGAATTATTTGCGCTTTAAATTCTCATATTCTGCGAATTTATACAACCAGAGAAATCAAACCATTTACCGTGCATATTAGTAATAAAATTGTTCTCGACATTTCTGATTACCAGCAGCAGGAGTGGAGAAATTCGTAACGTCGCGAATCAGTCAAAGGTATGGAACCTGTTTGACAAAATCAATGTCTACAACATAACAGTGAAACAAAATTGATTAAAAATAAATTAGCCCATTTCATGATTCAAATGCTATACCAATAGCTGGCGCACTCTCGCTGATCCATTAGGATCAGTAAATACGTACTAACTACCTACGCCCATGCTACTCCTTTGTTGTTTGTTTCGAAATACGAATAAATACATATAAATAAATTCGTAAACGGCGGTTAAATAAACTGACCAACAAGGTTTTTACCCTAAGTTAGTAACTGATGAAATTGAACAACATATATAAAGTAAAAACGATTCGAAAAGCGGCAGCATTGGCTTAGCCCTGGTTACAGAGGAAATGCAGGTCGAGGCTTTTTGAATTAAATAACTTGGTGCGGGATTTGAATTTATCAAAATCACAAGCAGAACTTGTTGGGTCGCGACTACAAAAATGGAATCTCTTAGCAAAGGACACAAGAATAAGTATTTTCCGCAGCAGACATGAAAACCTTGTTGATTTTTATACTATGGCCGGTAATGTGGTCTACTGCAATAATGTTGGTCCCAGTTCTTGGAGATTATTCATAGACTCAACAAATACCAGCTTAAAAGCAGTTTCGTTTGCATAATGGAAACCATTATCCTTCTATTCCGATGTATGTGTTTCTATGACAGAACCTTACGAAATCGAATTTTATTAGAAAAGATAAAATACAAAACCTATTCCTGGAATATTTGTGCAGATTTTAAACTATGTAATTGCAATTATTTTGGGTATGCAATCTGGTTACACCGAATACTTATGCTTTTTATGTCTTTGGAACAGTCGTGGCGGCAGGGAAAAATATTATCATAAGCAAGGGTGGCCACTACGACAACAGTTTATACCAGGAAAAGACGATGTACAACATCAGCCTCTAGTAGAAAAAGAAAAGCTCATAATACCATCTCTCACGTGAAACTTGGGTTCATGAAAACCTTTGTAAAGACACTGGATCGCGAAGGTCAGGGTTCTAGATACCTTCGTGAAAAGTTTCCAAAAATAATAGAAGGAAAACTGAAAGAAGGTATTTTTGTTGGACCTCAGATACGAGAATAATAAATGATGAAATCTTTAAAACCAAATTTACAGCGAAGGAAAAAACAGCTCGACTCCCCATGGTACAAGTTTTCACGAATTTCTTGGGAGACAAAAAAGCTGACATCTACAAAATTTTAGTAATAGATACGATACAAGCATTTTACGCTGGCTGTAATATATTCCTTTAAGTACACATTCTACGTTTTCACTTGGATTTTTGTCCAGAAAATATGGGCCACGTTAGCGATGAACACGGTGAGCGCTTTCACCAAATCATCATGGGAATGGAAAACGGTATCACGGGAAATAGAATCCTGTTATGTTAGCAGAATATTATTAGACGTTAAGAAGAGACGCTGTAATAATTAATGTACAAGCGATAATGTTGGGATTCCTAAATGCTCAATCTATTTTAAATTTTCACGCATTTTATTCTATATTGTTCTGTATACTTAATAAAAAGCTACAGTTATTTTCTCAGTTATAACGATATCGATTATAAGAAATTTATTTCTTTTCCTTGTGAAGATGGTCTTATTTCATGCAGAATGTGTAGGAAGGAACGTGTAGGTGTTTATCCAATTAATGAAGCAGGGACCAGAGTGTCAGTATTACTACTTATACAACCAATTGCGGAAATAAGAGAAGAAATTCCGAAAATAGATATGATATCAAATCATTTGATCTTTTACTAAATAAAATTAAATTAGAAATAGGAAAACAGAAAACAAAGTTTGATTGTCGTATTTTCGCATAAGAAAAAGTTCAAAGCAGAATATATTTATATTTATTTTTATAGGGTGTGTGTACTACAATATATGATTGTATAATGCATATGCATTCTATATCCTTATACTGATAGTAATATACATAGTCCTTAACTTGTTGATCATGTAATGGTCCTGTTTCTAATAAGGGTTTATCTCTCCTATCTTTTGTTCCAATGGATAACATTTTTTAATTTACAAATCCAGTAACTATGGAATAATTTGGAATCTTTCAAGTTACACGATGAAGTATTATATGAGGGATGGTATGGAGATACAGCGGATAACACAACTTCAGAAACATCATCATCTGTTGATAATTCTTTTGGGAATAGCGCATTTTTTGTAGAATTATCACTTAGATTGTGACAATGCGACTATTGATCTTTATTTTAAGGCAAACAGTTTATAGTAGTTTTTCCTAAACTCAGATGCTAGTTACCTCCCCTTACTGCGGCTATTTGAATCTTTTCCTGGAGGATCTTCCCAATTCAAAAAAAAATAGGTAAAAAGAAGATATTTGGTTGTTTCATTTGGATGAATTCGGAAGGATTTTCGTGTTCTTATCACGACTTAAGAAATAAATCATTATTATCCGAAGACAATTCGCTGAAGACTCAAATTTTGGTAGACAACGATTACCTTTTCCAGCAGGATAATGTAGGGTAAAAGCACTAGTTCTGGATCTACCTAAGCATATTAGCTGATTGCGGAAGTTGAATTACACAAACTAGTTACTTTACCTACAACTTATTAATTAATCCCCCCTAATTTCACTTACATTTACAAAAATGGCAGTTCAGTACGACGGAACAAACGCTCTTGCATAGTTAAACTGGCTTCTCTGATTCACAAGCAATGATATGGTATGCTGTCATGTGTAGTAAACATAACTACTACAGTCATCCATCGTCTAACTTCAGAAACTAAGAGTACCTACAGATATTTTGATCCACAATTAGTGCCCGATCCACAAATAGAGCCCTTACCCTACCTATTCAGATTTCATGAGAAATTAAACAATGGCTATAGGGCCATGGGGTTTGATTTATGGATTAGATAGTATTGTCTGTGGAGTTATGGTTATAATATGGTTTTACATGTTAGGGACAATAAATACTGTACATTTCGCGTACTTCAACATCTAGATTTCAATCCGATGGAGGACTTTCTGGCAAATATTCGAATTATCACTTGCAGGTTGTTTAAAAAATATGATGAAACAATTGCTTTAGAGAACTTATTAGTCACTGTAGTATTGTATTAAGATTAAAAGTAATCGCAAATCATATAGAAAGAGAGCGGTATCATTGACTCCACAATTGTTAGGCTGAAGCACATACGCGGTTTGTCCAAAATGTATCCGACCTGCGTTCATATCTCCGCGTTGGTGCTAGTCTTCGTCATCCGGGCTGTGGCATCCTTCGAAGTAGTCCCCATTTGATTGAACCACACGCTCCCAGCGGTGCTTCCACATTTTAAAGCAGTGCTCGAACGCAGATTTTGGAATGGCCTTCAGCTCGCGCCTCGCATTACTCTGAATCGTCTCGATGTCGTCAAACCGCTTTCCTTTGAGCGCCATTTTCAATTTTGGGAACATCCAAAAGTCGCAGGGAGGTATGTCGGGACTGTACGGAGGCTGGCGAAGCTGCACAATCTTGTGTTTCGCCAAAAATTGCTGCACAAGGTTTGATGAATACGCTGGCGCGTTATCGTGGTGAAGAAGCCAGTCACCGCTTGACCAGAAACGCGGTCGTTTTCTTCTCACGGCATCTCGCAATATTTTCAGAACTTCAACGTAATATTCTTTGTTGATTGTCTGACCTCTTGGAGCAAATTCGTAGTGCACAACACCCTCACAATCGAAAAAAGTAATCAGCAGGGACTTGACATGGCTCCGACTTTGACGTGCTTTTTTCGGCCGTGGTTCGTCTGGACGCTTCCACTGCGAAGATTGTTGTTTGGTTTCAGGATCGTAGCCATAAACCCATGATTCGTCACCAGTAATAACCTTCTTAAGGAGATTTTCATCATCACGGACCATTTCCAAGTTGTCCTGAGCGATTGCGGAGCGAAGGTCTTTCTGCTCGGTCGTGAGCAATTTTGGAATGAACTTCGCACACGCGCGAGTCATTCTCAAATTATTGTGTAAAATTTGCCAAACAGCAGTTTTAGGTATTCCGAGATCATTTTCTAGTTCACGAACAGTCACACGACGATCACCTTCAATCGCAAGTCGCACACGCTCGATGTTTTCCGGTGTTGTTCTCAGCGAAGGTCGATCAGAACGAGGGTCACTGTCAACAGATGTGTGGCCTGATAAACCGCCTGTACCACTCCTTTATCTGTGTTATGCCCATACTTTCGTCCCCAAAGGCCTTCTGTATCATTGTAATCGTTTCCGTACAACTCTTGCCAAGATTGAAGCAAAACTTGATGCAAATGCGTTGATCTGTTCTTTCTGTCATTTTCACTAGTACACAAATGCGACGAACGGAAAAACACGTTGGATATAAACACACACTGCGCGCGACCCAAGCCGTCTGGCTGATAACTACGGCATCCACGCAATTTCTGAGTGACTAGTGGTTACCCTCATACCCCGCAGAGGCCGCTCGAGCTCTCTGGCGCGAAGATATGAATGCAGGTCGGATACATTTCGGACAAACCTCGTATAGTCAACTGCATAAAATAAGAACAAAGAATAAAGGTATTGCCATTATAACATTATTAATGTAATTAAAAGTTGATCTCCAACTTAATAATTTATCTATGATTCATGTCGTCCAGTCGTCATCATAATAAACTTCAAAATTATGTTAATTGTGTGCCTCTATAAGGTGGCATGGTTTAAGTATACGCCGCCGCCGCAACACACACACATACACATATGATATACATACATATATGTACACAATGTTCAATAACACAATAAGAGCGGAGTTGGTATTTTGCTCAATAATTGCTACAACAATATATATTTATTGATTTAAACGTATTTTTAACTCTATCAGTGAATTATACATAAACATTGCGAATAAACGAAGGAACTATTTAGCACACTCCAAGTGGCATGAGGTAAAGTTTAATCTTTTCGGATTTGAAACACATAATATACATGGTTTATTTTAATAGATACACATGTTATTGGCGCAATACATAAATACAAGTTACCTAGAGGTATGCTATAATAAATTTAAACAGGATGCTTATCAATAAAACGCGAAATAATGCTACGCATTACAGTTACAGTTTCTAAATGACTTCTCTTCAAAGACTATTATTCGCGGAAATGTAAATTATATAATTTTAATATGAGACTCTCGTGTACATAAATAGGATTTATCTCAACCGATGTAACAAAAATGAAAGAGGATTATAATTTTGTCATGAATATAAATGTTCGGTTTATTTCTTCTTGTTTTATCCGCGATTTATTTTTGTTGCAGTATAATATGCTTTAAGATCGTAATTTTAAATAATTGTGAATATGTACACATACACTACTGGGTAAAAGAAACCAGCACTTTACAAAATTCATGATATTTTATTAACAACACATATTTATGTGGAATATAATTTCGTGCTGAATATGAAATACATCTAATCTGAAGAATAAGTATGAGTTTTTGTAAGAAATTTACTCTTAAGTTCTAGGAAATTCTTAATTACAAGGGAAAATAATATTTTTTAGTATGCATGCATCGTAAACCAATCAAAACACACCCATAAGCGTGCATAATCGGGCGTTTAACGCAACGGCGTGCGTATAAAGGTTGCTTGGTAACAGCCAATCCCAAGCGTTTAATAGTCCAGTGAAATGTCAGGAAATGTCAAATGACATATAGGTATATGTCACTTGATAATATGTATTGGAATTATTGATTATTGATTTGAATTATTATTTGGACTTTGCAGGTATTAAACTTAATTCAGCTTCAGCAGCTAGTTTTTGAATTTCTGTCGACATTATTAATACAACAATGAGGTTTAATAATTAAGTGAAATGTCAAATGACATAATATAGAGACACATCTCACTCGATAAGATGTATTGAAATTATTGATTTGATTTTAATTAACGTTAAAGCCACTCCGCTTCGCGTTGTGGCTTTAAACTCCTTGTTCGTGCTTTAAAAGCTCGATTAAGCACTAGTGTCGTAATATACTATTATGGTCCGCCTGAAGCGACTCGTAGGACTCGTATTTTTGCTAATGGCGTTGGCAATCTCATAAAAATACATGGCAGATTAACTGCAGAAGGATACAAAAAAATATTAGATCATGCCATCCCATCAGGACGCCTTATAGACGAAAATTTTATATTACAATAGGACAATAATCCCAAACTTGCTTCCAGATTAATTAAAAATTACTTGGCCCAA
>SMLS01062321.1:0-17567 GCA_004785975.1 Popillia japonica | reverse complement strand
ATAGATTCCGTAGTACAGTGATAAGGTATTCCATCTTATTGGAAATATGCGTTCTGAGTTCCATCATCATCCAACTGATTGATGAATAGTTCTAAAATGTTTACGCGGTAGTTGTGAGTAGTTAACGTTGCCTGAAAAAATATTGGTTCAATGATTTGATTGAATTTGATATTTTCTCTGAATGTAGCTATTCCTCAATAATTGCACGTGGAGTTTCCCTATTTTAAATTCTTGTATTTCGTGAATTGTGAATGTGAATCTTGTCTAACAAAACCATACTTCATCACTTAGGACGACTCTGTCAAAGCTCTTCATTATTATTGTTAATATTTACTTACAACTTACAAAATTACAGTCTACGGGGGCAATCAATTTTTAACAACTCTTGTACTGCAGTGACACGGTATGGGTAAAGTTGTAAATCTTTTTTCAATAATTAGTGAATTGTGCCAACAGAAAGGTTAATTTGTTGACTCAGGTGTCGTGTGGCTCATTTTTCATTATTTCTTCAACAAGATTGACAATTTGAGGTGTACGTTTCTTCACTGCTTCGTTGTTTAATTTTCTTGAAAGATTACTGATATCAGAAAACAGTTTTATCCAATGTTTTCTTAAATTGCATATAATCCATTGCAAAATGTGGAAACTTAACTTGAAATTGTTCGACGCAATTCTAAACCGATTAGACCCATACCCATGTTTAAAACTGCGAAACAATATACATATTTACTAGAATCGATGTAAGAATTTAATTGGTAATTGTGAATGACAATTTTTACTAATCGACGACTCATTTGACTTTATGTTTAGGTAAAGAAAACACATATTATACTCTTATCTACATCTTTTTCTATCAAAATGTCAACACAAACTAAATGAACTGCTCAAATGAATGCATTATATTAAGATCTTCTAATTCGGTCTTACTTTTAAAAACTAGTAATTTCGATTTTTTAGTACTATAATGACACAAAACAAATTACATATTCCCATATAAGGGGAGGAGATAGATTACGAAAATACTATATAGAAATATAGAATTTGACGTTTCGTAGTAACTACAGACTTCCAACAATTGAAAACAGCACAATATTGTTTTCTAAGTTAATTTACTTTCCAGTTTCTACCAATACTAGGACTACCTAACTATCTACATTTAAACAACCTCTGCCTTTATATATAATAAGTTATGCTTAATTTTACTGCAATGGTGTAGCAGTCGCACTCAATCATTAACTTTTACAATATATTCACAATATTTTGTAAGCTTTTATTGTATGTCGTATATAAAATAATCAATCGCAGATTTTCTTACACGTTTAGTTTGTTAAGATAAACAATCTTGTTTACTAACTAACTTAATAATTATTTAATCTTGCAAATATTTAATTAAGATGGTATTTAAAGGTGTTTATTACGAGTTGTATTGCATGCAAGTAATTATCTATTAGTCATACTTCATTTTATACAAGTAATTGATTCAGTTTTCTAAATAATATCCTACTTTTAAAAATGTTTATGTCCAACTCATTTATCACGAAAAAGTAAAAAATAATACCATCGTTATAGTCATTATGATATTGGATTCAATTTAAAGTAGAAAAGCGTGTTATAATTTGCGAAAATAATGTTAACTAAGTATGTGAATAACTTTTTTTTGGCGACTAAAAAGAAAGAATTTATATGGTAGCTATTAAGGACAATTTGTTTAGAAAACCTTGAAATAACTTGATTCTAGAAATAATTCTTGATAAATGTATGCCTATAGATTTATACAATCATCTACAATCATCAGACTGCTTATGATGATAACTTAGATATATATTTAAAGGAATTTGCTAAGAAACTATGTTGAGATTCACTAAAATCCGTTGAAACGGAATGCGTTGAATGAACGCGCTATGTGCATTCCTTTATATCGATAATGTTAGTTTCTCAACAAACAAGCCTTCGTAGTCCAGTCGATAACAAATACGCTTGCCATGCTGGTACTTGCGTTTGGTTGCTGACAATACATTTTTTGTAATCTTATTGTGCACGATATTAACAGTTATATTTCATGCAAATTATTCATAAATCATATTTTTCGCTGTCGTAATTTTACTAACATTATCGATATAAAGTAATGAACTTAGCGCATTCATTCAACGCACTGTACAACGTTGATGTTCTGACATTAGGGCGCGTTAGGATAAAAGCATGTACCTGGGTACTGAGGGAAGGTTCCTCTATAACATAGTTAAGATTCATTAAAATCCGTGTCGGACAATCCTGGTATTCTCCTGTATCTGTGTTCTCATTAATTATTCCATTTTTATTTCGGTAAAGCCGATATAGTTACGCTATTGCTACTGGACCCACACTTACGGTCTTTACTTATAACATATCTAATTGCTAATGTAGTATCACTAAATGTCTGTGTTGTGGATATATCTAACATATTTAAATACAGTGAAAAAAAGGATTTATACACTTTGCTGACAACGAAACACAGGCAAGTTGTGGTGACCGGATTTAAATGAAATTTGGTGGGTTTATGGACTGATGTAAGAACAGCGGTAACTTAGGCCGGGTTCCGAACTGTGCATACTGCGCTATATGCGACTGATGCAACGAAAAATCATAGAAATCATCTTCAAATAGGTTGTGAACCTGTTAGAGGCTAGAATGAGACATACAACGCATAGGCAAAAAAGTAATGCAGTCTATGCGTGCTATGCGCGCAACGCATAGAATGCACGTCTCGGAAGGCAGCCCTCCTTAACTGCTAAATCGCTCGCTTTCAGCGGATAAGAGCGCCTTATCGACGACACTACTCTTTGCTATTTGCTTAATATCTCCAGAACTATGATAGATATCTAAAGAAAAAGATAAATACTTAACTGTAGTAGTAGTACTAAAAGGTAATGGCAATAGTTTGTAGGTTCCAACTTTGATATTGTATAGATTTCTAATAATTGTCCGGATAACATCAGATTCGGCAATAATAAATTCAGGAAAGCATAAAAAATTATGTAATAAGCAATATTTTTATAAACAAGTGTTTTTAGTACTTACAACGTCGAATAACTGTTTGTTTGGATTTTATCAATGTCAAAAAACACAAAAATATTTGGGATTTCCGGAAAGATATGTATGTATATCTAGAATCGTAAAGCTGCTGAACTATTCGAATGTGACAAAATACCTGTAATATATGCTAGCCTTATTTCGAATGTCGGGTTGCAAAATCGTTATAACAAGACAGGCATTTTTTCTCATACAAAAACAATTTGGTCCCTCTAACAGCCAGCAAATATTTCTTCTTCTGGAATCCAAACCAGCACATAATTAAAAAAAAGACACGTGTGTTTGAAGCAATACTATTGATAAATATTACAATTTTTATGGACAACTATATTTGATAAAGTGTCCGGCTACGTTTTAGAAGCAAAGGTTTGCCAACAGATAATTCAATATGCGAACAAATAAAGTGGTTCTTTTGTCTTATGACTGTTGCTAAACTGGAAAATGATTCTAATAATGTTGGAGTATCGTCTCTATAAGAGGGTTTTGGTACATAAAGTTGCGTTTCCTAAAGTAATTACCAATTATTTCGGAGACGTTGACTCATTTGGAAGTAGTTTCAAGTTCGTGGGACAATAACAAGTCTTCTCTAATGGGGCCTTAGTTTAATAATCGAATAAAAACAATTGCGACATTTTCTAAAATCATACTTTAACCGTGTTATGTGACAATGCTTTACTGCTATTTACCGGTTGCTTGTAGCTTTTTGATTTTGGAATCAGTTGTGACATTTCAAATAAACAGATCTTTCAGATTTCTTGTATCTTGAGTCACTCGGTTCTAGATTAACTCTTCCCCTGTTTCACGGAGAGGTAGTTTATTGGTTTACCTCAATTAACGTAAATCGGAATTGGATTAAATTGTGGTCGTATTTCATTTTCAGTAGTATTTTGATTTGGTGATATATCATCATCATTATCATAATATTATCTACACTAGAGAATAAAAACAGGTTATCTTTGTTTAAAAATCCTCGATGTTCTCTCAACTTGCCGAATTAACACACTCTTGTCTACGCGTAGTGTGATCCTTTGTTACAAAAATACTATAAGCAAATATGTATGTGATACGTTCTATGTTAAGAAAAATCTATTGCGTATGTACACACTATAAATCGGTCTTCATACAAAATTTTAATTCGAATGATTCTGTTGTGGTTGGTGATTTACTTCTATATTCTACAGCCTATGTTCTGAAAGCTATTAGCTGCCTCAAATTTAACCTTCTGGAACGGATTCTGTGCCTTTCTACGTGGTGAAGGACTGCAGATTCTTATTGCAGCATTTGCTGTCACATATTTTCAATCTCATCATCAAATGGGAAACAACATTGTTAATTATCGACCGATATGCATCATATGTAATTTATACCATATCTTTGAATTTGCGCAATTTAATCGTATTTACAGACAGCTTTCTACAAGCATTACTTACCAACACGGATTTGTACGTGGCAAGTCTACACATACCAACTTGTGTATTTTTACCAACTTTATGCCTAAATTTCTCTATACTATAATTGAAGTAGACGTGGCTTATGTTGATTTATCCAAAACCTTGGACCAGGTGCAGCATTCTTTGATTGTTCGCAGGCATGGTAATTTTATTTGTTATTTATCTGTCTAAAGCTGTCATTCCCATTTTAAAATCACACCGTGCTGGGAGACACAATCTATGTAGGTAGTGTATTGTGGAGTTAAATTCTACAAATATCCTAGTACATCTAAGGTCCCGCTAGGATCAGTTTTTGGAGAATCCTGAAAACATTATATATGTATTAAACATATTAATTTTGTAACCATCGCTTCTATACTAGCGATACGGATCTATGTAGATGTTGTTCTTCTAAAGGTAAATAGGTTGATGTTGACGTACTTGCCAATCCATTATTAGATGTTCTTAATTAATTGAATTATGTGGCCTCTAATGTTCTGTGTACTTACACCAGCTGATAGATATTGATACAGAATACTAAACGCAAATTTAAGCAGACTAAAGTAGCAGACTATTTAGTGTAATTAAATAATATTTTGGTTTTCATCTTGGGATATTAAAATTAAATAATATTTTAGTTTTTATCTTGGGGTATTAAAACTTTCTTATAATACACTGCTGAGCATAAAATTAGGGTCACACTGTATTTTGAAGTTATCTCAAAAATTCTATTTGGTGTCGAAATTTTTTCGGTTGTATCATTATGTACTTTGCTTGTTAATAAACTCGCGTTTGCTTATGTAAACAATTTGATAATGTGACAAACAAATTGCTTTGATTAAAATCCGCGAATTTTGAAAAAAATCGATTTTTACAGAATGTGTGTAATATGAAGAGCAGTGTAAGCATCCGGAATAATTGTTAATCAAAAAAGTGATGCTTGCATGTCATTTTTATCGCCTGCAACAAATGGTTCTAATTGAGTCTGCACCAAAATAAACAATTTCAGTTTTTTTTGGTTCATATGAATAAATATAAATATCGAAAAAAAAATAGCAAGAAGTAGGTAATGAAGGTAGTGCGAACACTTTAGCTCCTGAAACAAATAATTTAGAATTAGAATAACTCAATATTTAGCTTTAATATGTTGAATTTAATATATTTTTTAATATATTTAATTTAATTTTTAATATATTTTTTAATATAATAAATCAGAAATGTGGAAATCCAGATATAATTTTCGATAATGTTAAAAATGAATTTTCTTTTCGGGTATACTTAGATGTTCAATCAATTTGTAAAAATTAAAGATGGGGCATTTTTTTACGACAATACCAATAATCAATTGTCATTAACATTTGCTGTCTACCCTTCGGATTCTAATGATGATATCTATTTGTGTAGTACATGATATATTTCTTTGAAGGATAATTAGAGTGCTAGTTCCAAACAGGGCCAAAGGGGTACTTTTAACTCTCTCACCTTGTAATCTGACTTGTAATTCCGTTTTGTAAATTATTCATTCATTACGTCTATACATTTGCATTTTACTCATCACGGCAAATTCTGTATACCCAAGGACTCAACGAGACCGTAAACATACGTAACACCACTGACAAGCATTTAAAATTAATCATCACTAGTATTAAAAGCGTGCTTTATTTATATAGATCGGTGCGGCGCTTTATTGCTTTAATTTCATTAAAGTTACCCAGTGACATGGTCAGTGTAAGATGTCCATAATTTATACTTTTCTGGTTAGTATTTGACATTTGTAAATCAGATTATCGTGTGACTTTCGAATAATTTTTGGTTATTTTAAGATTGTTGCTGGTTTAATACCATTGTACGTAGTGGCCGTCCAGATTCGTTTGAGCAACGACAATAAAGGCAATCCGCACGATTTAAATAATCAAGTAAGTTTCCTATTGATACCTTAAATACTTAGTTTATTCAGCCTGCAAAAGGAAGTAAATGTGATAGAGGTAACAGCATTCAGTTGTTATTTATAATTTTTGTTGTGTAAAATGTATTTATGTTTAAAGATGATAATACACAATTATGCATTTGTTTCAAATATATGGTTTTGAATCTTCTTAGAAAATATAATACTTACTTGCAATTAATACGTGTTAGTAATCGTTAGCAAGTTGGTAGAAATTTTTCTACTGCGCCTCATTTCAATACATTTGAGATGTAAATGGACGATTTTGAATGAAATACATTTTAATATGGCTTACGTTACTCATTACAGCCCGCATTACTATACCACCACCGTTGGTCTTTGGGTCTTCTTCTGGAAAAAATAATAATTTGTTTTGTAGCCCTGCTTCACACCAAACGCCAACACGTCAAGAACTGCTACTTTTTTGTTATTTTTTATACCTAAGAGAGATTAAACCCGTTAAAATTTGCAAAGATATATATAATTCGTTCTAGTATTTATTTAACGACATTCTAAATATAAACATATTTGCTTATGTTTCTTCAAGTAACAATAATTTTTGTTGCTTTCTTTTATCATTTTTTTTAAGCAAAGTATTGCGATGTTGTGCTCAGAATTTCCGATAGAAATTGTATTAAGTGTATTAAAAACTCGTGACAATCTCGTTAGTTTACAAATAAAAGAAATGATAAGTTTTCTTCTTGGATTAATCTCCAGGATCTTTTCTGGTAGGATTTTCGATATTTTAGTAATCCAGCCTTTTTTTGGCCCGCTTTATATCTCTTTCAGCATTAATTTTTCCATTTGTACTTGCCCCATTTATGACCTTGATCGCACGCTTAAACGTTTAACGCTTCAATATTCCAACAAAGTTATAAGGGAGCGAGAATTTTTAGGTTTTTATTTATCACATCATATCACAGAATACTTTCTTATCAAAACAGGCAGAAATTGCCGTTTTTTAAACCTTTGTTTTCCCAATTTCATGATCTTCTGCCATTTGTTTGGAGTGTATTATGACGTCAATTTAAAATATATCCATACATATATACCGGGCCCGCGTGCACGACCTGCTGATACGTTTAGTGTAAGATGAAAAAGAACTACGAAGAGACGTCCCTTAGTTAACACAGGACACGTATGTCGGACTGCTCGCTTGGACGAATGCATTCATTGTATCTCTTTATCTAACATATTAAAATCCTATGCCTGTTCTAACACATTGAATATCCTATCAACAGGTCGAACGTGCGCACTCTGTATGTACTCTAGCCGTCGAGCGACCTCGGCTACCTAGCATTGCTATAACCAAGGTCGCCCGATGGCTAGAGTACTTCCAGTGGAAGGCATTATTGATATGAACCCATTGGCTGGGGGAGACATTACTTTAGAAAGAGAGTATACATACATATGTTCTCCACGCACTTGCACATCTGTTATTTAAAATATTTAATTTAATTTTGTTGATTAATTTATAAGACAAACTAAAAATAATTATTTCGCAAAAAAATTAAAATATAACCGACTTAAATTTTATACGCGTGACATGACAATTAAGTGCATGCAAACTACGAAGCTATGTATACTATATCAACTATTTTTTAACATTTATTACAAAACAAAGTAAAATGAAGAGACGACAACAACAAAAGATAAGCATAACATATGATTCTAATACATTATGTTGTCATTGGTAGTGCCTATATTTAAGTATTTCTATGTACATATTTACAATTTTTTTGCAACACCTTTTGCAACATTCAACTTGTTAAGACAATTTGTCTACATACATTTGAAAATATATATTCAGTGACATTGGAAGTGTTACACCCAGAAGGAGTAATTTGCTCAACATGATATTTTGGCATCGGAATGACTATATTTAAAGCATGCGATGATAAGAATGTCAACTTTTTTATCAACTTTATTATCATTGATACTTGTTTGCGAAAAGAATCTCTCACTTTTCTGCGCAGAGATTCATGTTCATGAGAGTTGATTAGTATCGAAAACTTTAGTTATTGCGTGTCCGTCTGCAAGTCTTAAGGGTACTAAAATGCCTAGAGTTCGAAGACCGTGTTAGTGACTTTGACAGGAGTAGAATTGTTGCGTATCTAGGTGCTGGTTTGTTCCATCGCGAAATTGCTCGTCGTGTTAATTGTACTGCAATGACAGTAATACAAGAGTGTCGTGTGTGGAGATAAGAAGGTAGAGGAACTCGAAGAAGACCAACTGGTCAACCGAGGCGTACCACAGAGCGTCAAGATAGGCGCTTCAGACAACTAGCTCTACGAGACCGTTTTGCTATAACGCGTCGTCAAATCGCTGACCAATGGTTTGGAGAAGAAGGTAGACCTGCTACTTTACGTACACTATATCGCCGTATTCGAGCCTTTGGAGTTTTTTCATACCGGCTACGATTAGTGCTTCCTTTGACTGCGGACCACTGTCTACGCTTGAACTAGTGCGGTGAACACCAGCATTGAGACGCAGCATGGCATAATGTCGTCTTCAGCGACAAATCGCGATTCTGTCTAGGTACGCACGTAGAAGGATACGACGTCGGCGTGGAGAGCGACACCATATTGGGTTTGCTGTTAAGAGGCATGTACAGAGGACTGTTAGAGTAATGGTTTGGAGAGGTATTGCTTATGGTAGCTGATCACCACTTCTGTTTATTCGAGGCAGTATGACAGCTGCGCGTTATGATGATGATGTCCTACAAACTTAACCTTACTACGTTACCTTACTACGTTATCTTACTACGTTATCTAGATCGCTGTCCACATGTCCTTTTTCAACAAGATAATCTACGTCCCTATATTGCTTGTCGAACTTTAGAGTTTCTTCAAGAAGCAGGCGTTAATGGTTTGCCGTAGTCACCTTTTCTCCCGATTTAAACCCAACGAACATATGTGCGATATCATGGAGAGAGAGAAATTCAAGTTGCGTGGAACGAGTATCACAAGCAGATATCGACCATCTTATTTTGTCGATACCTAGACATGTACAGCGATGTATTTAGCCACGGGGCCGCCAAACACATTTCTTTTTTCGTGTTACATGTTAATAAAATCTCTTGCAAATGTTATCGCTTTTTTTTGATGTAAAGGTATCACATTGCTAAAACATCAAGTCAAACAAATGATTCCTTCTGGGTGTATCACTTCTAATGTCACTGAGTATATTTTCTTCATGCACTTAATTTTTTGTGAAGCATTGTAAACTGACTGAGTGTATATATGTAAAATATGTCATCCTTATACAAACATAGCTTTACTACATACAACTTTAATAATGGAATTGATACGGTATTGTGTGTGTTATTCTACACCAAAGAATATTTATGATATCAAAATTAACATCAACTAATTATACTTACTACAATTTAAAATAAATAAAAACTACTCAACTCAAGTAATGATTAAAAAGTGTATATTATATCGAATAAAGTAGTAGTATTGTATAGTGTATGACTTTAGGCAAGCGAGTGGCTACATTAGTAATAAGTGGCAATAACTTACAATTCTAGCAGATTAACAGACTCTCCAGTTCTCAGAGGACTATAGAAGCTTGCATATTATAAAAATATCTTGGATAGATTTAAAACTGGAATCTCTTGTTTTTCCAATTTTCACTTTTATTTTAGAAAGTATATGTAAGTTTTTAAAATTTTGAAACAAATAAAGAATTTTGTCGTAATAACTTCTTGAATTAAAAGAGTCAAAAATACTTATTTGTTATTTCAATGTTTCTGAAAACTGAGACCATCTCCATCATTCCTTAAAAACATATGTATGTATGTATGTACATATATGCATGGCTTATTGTAGCTGTGGGTGACATCTTTTCGGTGTACTTATTCAGCATTGCTTTATACTCACAAATATATGTATACTTAAACAAGCAATGCATTTTATTCTTGCATAATACAAAAAAAGTATTAATATCTTTATGTCTTTATTATGAAACTTTAAATAATTGTAGTTTACGCAAATCATGCAAGTTATCCTTTCATTCCGTTATATTAATTGTAGTAAATTAGCGTAGTTAAATATCAGTTAATCAGCTTGTTTAGTAGATTCAAAGGTCGCGAAAATTATTAAGCTTATACCCAGTAAAAAATATATGTATTTTCTTAACAAATTATATTGAAAAAGTATTGATTATTATTTGTAGTAATCCCCACAATGTCACTATTTATGAGCAGTAAAAATTGTTTAGGGATGGTCAACAATATAAACTTATCTTCAAACTGTAAATTGATGTAGTGTCATACTAAGAACTCTAGTTTTTTACAAGTCGTTTTACGATACCTCTATTGTAATGCTTCTAATCTAATTGTAAATATGTATATAAGGGTGTTTCTAAATATCATGTATGTACATAAGGAAGGGGATAATTATTTGGTTTATTTTGTGCCTAAAATTTCATATAAACATAGGTCTGAAAACGCTTCGTTACCAATCTGCAGGGTGTTAGCATTTCCAGATTTTTTCACGTTTTATTGTATAGCTCGTACAGTTTTTGAGATATTTTGCTCAAATTTGGAAGATAGGTTACGCTATAAGGTCTGCATCATTAGCCATGCCAAATGATGATTTAAATCTACAGGGTAATAACTTTTTCGGGGTCATGCCCTCTTTTCTCACCCTGAACTTTTTTGCGATGCGCCACTGCTAGATTCTAAAATACGCAATAAATTCTCTGTCTTGTTTAGAAACATTTTTGATCTCTTGTATTTTTTCTTATCTCTGACCGTTATCAAGAAAAAAAATAGAAAACAATTTTTTGTAATTCGCCAGAGATAATTAATTTTTTTAAAATGGTCTAGGCTCTCTGGCTTTATTCAGATAATAACTTGAGTTTATTAATTTTAAGAGTTAAGGTGCTACTACTTGTTAAAAATAGGATGACCCGGTTTTCGTAGCATTGTTTTATTATAATACAAAGTAACATAACTAATAACAATAAAAACCCTAATTAATAACAATGACAAGGAATCTATGCTACAACAATTGTTGAAAGTGTCCTCCTCCAACCCTCCATTGATGCTCGCACTCTCTCAAATACTCCTGGAGTATTTCTTATCGTTTCTAATCCATCGATTATTCGATTTCGTAAGTCATCAACAGTATTCACAGGTGTTGTGTTCACTAGAGATTTGAGATGTCCCCACAGGAAAAAATCTATACTATTTAAGTCAGGGGACCTAGGGGGCCAAGGCTGAGGTCCACCTCGTCCTATCCACTTATTCTCATATACCTACTTCATTTAAATACTCCCAAGCCAAAATAGAAAAATGTGATGGGGCGCCATCGTGCATATACCACATTTGCTTTCTAGGTAAACGGGCAAGTCTTCAAGTAATAAAGGCAATTCATTCTGCAAAAACAGCCTATATGACTGACCAGTAAGTCGATTAGGCAAAAAACAAGGACCAATCAAATTATCTCCAATTATATCTCCAATTATACACCTGATCAACTATCAAACATTTAATGAAAACTGTTCTTGAAAATGCGTTTGTACAATTTTATGTGGATTTTCATCTGCTCACGTGTGGTTCTTGTGGAAATTCATAAAAAAGATTTTACACTTTACTTTAAAAATGCGGTCTGCTGCTAGCTTATTAAGGTACCATTGGCATCAATCCTTAAAGAGAAGTCTCGGGGAAGAGAGCCTGCACTCTCTGAATGTGGTGAGGGTATAGCAGGGAAACACGTAGAATACGCCAAACAACTTGATGACTAATATTTAAATGTTCACTGATTTTTCTGGTGCTGGTGCAAGGATGTCTGTCTATTTCATTCAGAACAGCCTCTTCGATCTGTGGTGTTCTAACAGTACGTGGTTTTCCTGCATCATTAGTACTCTTTTTAAAAGATCCAGTTTCTCCAAGACGCCTATGAATATTTGAAACTATTCGATGATCGGGTATCATTCTATTGGGATAGCGCTCCATGTACAGACGCCTGGCTTCTCTTGCATTTCCATTCACAAGGCCGTAGATAAAGTGCATGTTAGCCATTTCAGAATTAGTGAAATTTGGCATATTTACAAAATTATAACGAGTATTTAAAACACATTTACACCTTACAGTTTGCAATTTAAAACTTTACTTATACAGACACAAGTTACGATTTCTAATTTCAGCTGTCAAATTAATAAACTCAAGTGATTATCTGAATAATGCCAGAGCCTGCTAGACCATTTTAAAAATTTTAATTTTCTCTGGCGAATTACAGAAAATTGTTTTCTATCTTTTTTTCTCGATAACTTCTTCATAACTATTAATTTGTCTATTTTCGAGATGTTTTTTCGACTTTTAGACCTATTCAAACTATATTGTGGTGTGTCACTAGTGACGCAAAATAAAAAATATGAACAATTTAAGAAGAACTAGATTATAATGTGATTAATTTTTTTTTACAATGGTTATCTAACTAACCCACCCTCAACCCTTACCTGTAATTTCCCAATGTAGTTAAATGTGTGCGTGTGTTTTTCGTATCCAATATCCTCTTGTGCGCGTTGCAAACTCCTTCCTGCCGTTTTCAATCTTGTTTTTCTTTTTTCGGGTTTTCTTCACTGTTCACTAGTTTAATTTTGATGGTTGAAGGTCTAATGGGCACTTATAAACTTTTACTTGCTTTAAAATGTTGTATTTTCGTTAAAATCGGTTTTCGTGACTTGTTTTTTCTGTCAGTCGTCAAAACTTCGTAAACCACTGTCCCCTCCCTTTTGTTTCTCCGTTTCACCCAGGCCTACCACTCCGTAAATTTCCAAATGTACTGCTTGATATTTTTTAAAGATGATTTTCGTAATTCCAGCTTGAATTTCATGTTTGTTGTGCCGAAATGGATGTAATTATGTATTATATGTGTTTGTGATGTGTTTTAACAATAAATTTTGAGGAATAACATTTTTCACATTATAATCTGGGTTTTTTAATTTTTCCCCGTGCACGCCGTTGGCTGGAGTTATTTTTTTTTAACTAATTGATAATTAATTAATTAATATAATGGTTTAATTTAATTTAATTTAATATATTTTTTTAATTTTAATTTTACACTCCTAACACAAATAAGGATATAGTGCGAATAATAGCAATAATAACAAATATATATAAAAATATAGTTAGAAATCAATTCATTTCAGAATTTATTTACAAATTATTAAGTTTTCCCATTACTTTTATTAGTAGTAGTATTGTAATAGAATTAAAGATGTTTAATTAGATATCAATTATATATTTTTTTTGCTTTTTTTTATTATTTTTTTATTTTATTATGCATATACATTCATATCTGTTGTTGTTGCATCCCTCTATTTCACCTCGAGAACTGCTATCACTGCCCCACGATCCTCCGCTGGAACAGTTTCGGTTTTGAAGTTAAATATTTTACTACAGTATGAAATTATGCCTTATCTGTTATTGTAGTAGATACTTGATTCGGGGAGAATGACAGACAGGGTGTGTATTGTTGTAAAACGCAGTTAATTCACTTTTACTTACTTTACAATGTGTTGCTATAAAGGTATATTATACAATTATTTATAATACATAATTACTAGATTATTGTGAGGTTACGATGAGCCCCAAGTAACGATCAATAAATTTAGTTTTAAGTTCGAAAAATTCATATGGCTGTAAAATACAAATATTCCAAGCTCTTAGTATTTATAAAGCTACATATTGAATATTTTGTTGGAGGAAAACTGATCAACTATCAAAAATGGTTTCTCCTGGGTATAGGGATAAGTTAACAATCTGCCTATTAAACTTTGGCTCTTGCTTTTGCAAAACTTTATCATTCATTAGAAGTCGACTTCTTAACAAAACTGTTTTTCAGTATTAATTGCTTATTAAGTCAGGTACTGTAGAGTAATTCATTAGCTTTTTGACAAACTTTGCCACTAAAAAGTAGATAGGAAATAAAGAAATAAAGCATAGAGAAATGTGCACATAATTAAAACTAGATGTAATTTCATTGAGATTCGTTGATGTTCATATTTTAACAAAATCTGAAATATTTGTTGTAGTTAGCACTAGGCGACATTTAGAATATATAAAATGTTCAAGCTGCTTAATCTCATAAATAATACGGTCTGTTAAAAGTAGTTCTTGTGCAACCACAATTTTTCATCTTCTAAAAGACTTCACTTAATGCTAAATGTGTGGAACCAGGTTCTCACGAAGTCGGACCAGTGTTTGAATGGCTATACTCTCATTTTTTAAATAAATGGATTGGTACTGTATGCCATGGAAATAAATGATTGACTTCTCTTATTATATAAAATTCTACATAGTGAAATTCACATTAAAAATAATATGGTTTTGTTGGTTTCTATTATACCTCTCCAAGCACTAGTTTAAAGGTTGTTTTTATTGGTTACTACAGTAGGCACGATTGCTAGTGTATGCTTTCATTAATAAAAAAATAGTTGCCATTTTATAAATACACATACATCTTTTTTATTTACTTACTTACTTAATACCAAAATTTTGTTCTAGGAGCCCGTTACATACAGTTATAATTACGGCGTATCTAATGACGCAACAGGTGATAATAAGAACAAATGGGAAAAACGAGAGAATAATGTTGTACGCGGTGCTTATTCTATAGTCGAACCTGATGGTAGTACGAGGTTAGTGGAATATACGGCCGATGCAAATGGTTTCCATCCGGTCGTTACTAAACTGGATACTACAATTGCTAGAGAAAACTTCCAGTCTACTTTTAGAGTTCCTAACACTAACATTTACCGTTCCTCGGATTTGATGTATGGAAATCAGCAACATCTTCCCGCTGCATATGGGCGCAATCTATACCCAAATAACTTTTACTCGAACCTTCCTTCGAACAATGGGTATTACAACAGGGCGCGTTTTACGGGTTATAATGACAATCTTTCTCCATCACCCTATATTCCACCCTTGAGGCAAGATTGACAACCCGTACCGTTACTTCACGCGGCATATCACGGATACGATAATTTGTATCACTGACACTTTTAGATACGGAAAACTGTTTATTTCTCACAGATTGTGTGGTTTAGTGTACAATAGGCACCCTTTACAACATAGACATCAATCCCTTTAATTGGTTTAATTGTATAGTAATTCAGTTTAGGGGATAGCATTTGATTGAGTTTGATTATAATTATGTAGTACCGCTTAATTAAAGACGAGGCCGTAGTGTATACAAATATTTTCTTTCCAGATAGTTATTAAATTTGATCTGAAATTCTTAATTTGTTGTTTTTAATATACGTATGTATGTATACATCTGAAGGTAGTTATTAAGTAATAAAACGTTTTAAACTATTCACCGTTATAGTGATAATAGGATTAATCGTTACCAATTACTAGTACCGGTTGATAAAATAATTAAAAGTAGTTTCAAATTCAGGTTTTGTAAAAATAAGTTAATTAAACTACAGATAATTGCTATATAAATAATACATTCATATTAATCGTGGAAATAGGCCTTACTCATATACTATGCTTTCTTTCTTAGATTTTCACTTACAGTTTTGGGTTGTTTGAATAATATTTAGATAAGATTTATAAAAAACCATACTTTCATATGAAAAATACGCAAATAAATTTTCATATCGTTTTTGTAATCAGTATCCAATTATTTATTTACTATAATATAATATATATAAATATGTATAAATAAAGAATATTCCGGATAAATGCTACCAGAATATTGTTAATTTTGTGTTTACTTAAATGACAAAGTAGTTATAGTAGTTAGTTGCCGCGTATGTGGGGTGTGCACTTCTAATAATGCGTAATTTCCTAATAGAAATTTTAATTAATTATAATATAACGTAATTTTAAAAACAAAAAAGACGTTGGTATTGAATATAAAGTTCATCAAATATATTGTTCTTATTGCATTCACTAACTATACTTTTATGGCATTAATTCAGCTCTACTTTTTATAAAGCAAATACCGAATGAGTTATTTATGTCTATCTCATAAATCTCATTTTTAAGTGTGGTAAGGAAAAAGAACTTTGTTGTTAGTACTCATTTACAATTATTCGCCTTTTACTGTAATATCGTCGACTTTTATACTATAGAATAATGGCATGTATATGTTATTGTTGATATTTTATAGATAGAAATTATACTAAAATGCAGCTATAATCCAAATAATGTTTAAAGCTTTTGCAAGTTTAACATTAGTAATATGTAACAGTTGAACTAATGTTACTTGTTCCCAGAAACTTAGAACTTTAATACACGATTTAATTTCTTTTTGTATATTTTTATTATAACCCTCATGCATTGTCAACCTTGAATAAACCTCCTAATTGCTATTATATTTTTCTCACATTTCTATGTAATAAATAATATATGTATGTACTTTGTGACATAGAAATCGCAGCACTAAGAAAGTGTAAGAATTATTTGACTTAGCTTGACAGAAACGTTTACTATTAAAAGGTAGCAATTGATTAAACTTTTACAGAAAAAAAATTATATAAATAATTATTTTAAATAATGGGCTTGGATACGCACTCCTCTACTCTTCGCGGCATCGATTATCTTGAGGTACTGTGCTAAAGAGCGTGCAACATCCGCGGGGGATGCAGCAAGTTCCTCAATATTCTTCCCATAATGTCTCAAACATGCTCGACGGGCGAAAGATCACGTGCGACACATATCTGCATCATAAATTGCGGATATTGTTTTGCATTTGAATATTGATTCGATCCCACGACGACAGGTTGAATGTTTATGTTCTTTCTTGCGGTTGTGATCGATTCAAACAACAACAACGATTGTCAGAGACAACCTTATATGTCAGTAAATGAACACGGTGCAATTTTCTTATCTTGTTGACTAGATTGTGTAAGCCAGTTTCTCTGGATTTTTCAGCTTGGTAAGCTAATTGCTTGTAACGAAGTGGTTTTTACTACGAGAGTTTTACTTCTAATGAGCATACCTATTAGTTTTTCCATTGAGTTGAATAGAAATGATCTTAGTTTGATGGGGCGATAGGATTTAGCCTCTACCAGAACTTGCTGCAAGCTTCAACTTCAACAGGGAAAATTCATCTCCACCTGGTGATTTCTAGGGTTTAAATGATTTAATAACCCAT
>ML217733.1:0-18011 GCA_004785975.1 Popillia japonica | reverse complement strand
TATTTATATTTATATTTATATTTATATTTATATTTATATTTATATTTTCTTAAATATCTTTTGACTGACGTTTCTAATTAAAAAGCTATCTAACTGAATTGATTTATTTCTGAAATTTCAAACTTTATCATCATCGTTTCTTCGCGTGACTAAACTTTCTAACCTTCCTGTATAATCGCAGGCCACAGTTCTTATCGATTAGAACATTTCCCATAATTGGGACCTGTATAATACGTGTACTTTGTCGACCGAACAAAGAGGTCGCCGTTCTCCGCGTAGTACAGCAAGTTGTACGGTAGGAATGTAGATGTCGTGCGGGTCTCCGATTTGATCGAGCGGGAAAGCTATTATAGAGGAAAGTGGAGGGAAATTAATCGAATAAGGGAGAAGTCGGGTGGTGGATGGCGCTGCGATCGCGACGAGGAACGTATTACACGCAAACATACTAGCGTAGCGATTAGACGGTTAGACGAGAGAGCGAGTGTGGTGTGCGCGTGCCGTATGGTAGTTACCGTCGTCGTCGTCGGTAGCGGTAGTGGGGGGAGCGGTGCGGTATCGATTGCGCGCTGGTGTTGTGCGCGTGCGCGGGCACGTCGACGACGGCGCTGTGTCGGTCGGCGGCGGTCGTGTATAACCGGTCGGTGGTGGTGGTGGTAGAGGAGCGCCAGCAGCGCCGCCGTCGCGCGCCAGTGTCGAGCCAGAGAGATTGCCGGCACGAGCTCGCACGCGCCCGGGCGGGGAAGGACTGTGACCACCACCACCACCGCCACCGCCACCAGCCGCTGCCGCCGCCGACCATCCCGCAAAAAACACAACTCAAGATGGCGGCCCAACGCCTCGGGAGCGTATACTAGTGCTTCGGTGTATAGGAGGGTATAGTAGGTGTGCAGTGCGCGCGCTATGCAGTGAGATGCGCTGAGATGATGTGAGATGTGATGTTGTACGAAGACGGCATCACCGCGAGCCGAAGGCATGCAGCATGAGCGAGGGCTGCGTGGGGCCCGCACTCGGGCGACGTAGCGGGCCCCGGCACTCGGCCCCCGGGGGCGTTCGGAGCCGCGGCGAGGGGGGGGCACTCCGGCCGCCCGCAGCGATGCTCCCGGCTCCCGTAGCTGCCGACTACCGAGCCGCCACCGCGCCCTGCCCCGCAGAATGCCCCGGGCCCCGCACTCGGGCCTGTCGCTGTCGCTGTCGTTGCTCCTGATGGCCGCTCTGGCGTCGTTCGTCGCCGCCACTACCACTTCCGACACCACTACAACCACAACCACCACGACAACCCCGCCGCTCGAGATCATCAACCCCTGGTTGTCGGCGTGCGACCTGCAACCGGCCAGCGCGACCGACCTGCAGGGCGCGTGTTCCGCCACCATGTGGGGCCCCGGGTCGTCGCTCTGTCCGCCGCCCTGCCCCGCCAACAGTACTACTCAGTGCCTTTATTACTTGAAAGAATCGCACAAAGAGGAGGTGTGCGGCCGCAACAAGGAGGAGAGTCCCGAAAGTAGGCGGCGCGCGCTGCAGGGTCTTCGGATGCGCCACTGCTGCGAGCACGCGGTGGACTCGGCCCTGCCCGACATCGTCTTCGACGGCGGCGACGTCTGTCGTGAGCACCTTGACGCGCTCCTCGAAGTTGACGCGCTAGCGGCTCGCATCTCCTGCGAGTTCGCCGAAGTGCTCACGCGCTACGACTGCACCCAGACATATTCCATCAACTACCACTGCGAAGACTGCAAGGTAAATACCCTATCACTCACTTACGTATAATAAGAATAACATCCGAGGCAATCACATTTATGCCATAAAGATGAAAGCCATGGATAGCAATTTCTGGGCCTTACTATGCTGAGCATCTCAAGTAAACTAACGCCAAGCGCAAAAACAGCATAGAGAAGTCTTTGGAAAGCTTCAACAAAAAGAATGCGCGAATTTTTTCATAACAACTTAGGAAGGTAGGCACTGAGGAAGCTACATCAGGAAATAATTATGTTCTTCATCTATTTACTCTTGTAAACAGCAAGATGAAGGCTGGATTTTAGCATTGCATAACAAAATGATGAAGGTTTGTGCTCCTTCTTAGAATTAATATTATGTATAATGTTGGGATTTTTATCTAAATTCACAATTGCAAGTAATTATAATTGATGCGCACAAGAAATTGCTATCATTTACCATAAATGTACTTACCGAATAGGAATTGTGGCTTCATCTTTGAAATTTTAATGTAAAATACATAAAAGTTGCAAGAAACTTCTACTGGCTGTCAAAACTCAAATTGTGGCCAATCAAATTCAATCTTAGTTGCATCTAAAGTATTAGATTCATTAATTATGCTGTAGGTACATGTTCAAAATACCATGCCACTATGTATAAATCATTGGTACAAGTGTTTATTCTGGCAACACTGAAAAATTGGCTAAACTGGTTATTCGTTGTATGTAGATATATTTTATAGGTTATATCGTTTGTATCATGTTTCTTTGGCTTGGTTTTGACTCTGAAGTGATAACAAAGTGTCTAATTGCAAACATATTGAGTTGGCAGCACCATAATCCCTGCTTTGAACGAGAAAATAGTGTCTTTTTATTATAGTAAGTTGTACAGATTTAAATTATTTCTTAACCTACCACAACTGCTATCGTAGTAAGGTGTCATTATCATTTATTAGCACTTATTGTGAGCAGGTTTTAGTTATTGTTATAGAATACAAACTGTTAGTGACATTCTAATTTACTGTTTAAGTATCACTGGAAAATGTGTAAACATAATCTTTAACCGTTGGATATGAGCATGTATTTGTTTTGTCATCTAGCTGGGCTAGTTATTTTGAAGCTTTTCTACCACCGTCCATGATTTTGATATGGGCGGTGGTGGACTTGATTTGGTACCATATTGGTTGTATTCTCGTTAACAAAGAATCTGAATTAATAAGTAATTTGTTAGGAGCGTACATGCTGCATGACTCTGTGGAAAGCTTCATAAGGAAAAGTATTCACTTAGTGCTTTCGCTGCTTCTTCTGGTAATTGTCTAAAGGTAAAAAGTCGTTTTGTAGATAAAAACATCAGAAGGGGGATGAGGGGGAGGGTCTGTCCAGCAAACCATATCTGATTAGGTTGGATATATTGGAGTCACCCCAGTTCTGCTGAGGTTAAGCATTCTCCACTCGCTAGAAATACCGTTTGGTGGGTCCTCTGTTACTGGATAGTGGGGCGGTGGTACATCTAGAGCGTGGCTTAGGAATTGGCATCTGGATTTGAGTTTTCTTGGACCCCGCTCTTGGCCAAATATTGACTGACGAATATTTAAGATTTCGGTATGTTCATGGACTTTTCTGGGTGAGTCGGGGCTTGTGAAGCCTGCAGCCTTTTGAAGGTTTTCTATAGCGTCTAATGTTTACCTTTTACCAGCTCAGAAACACAGGGCTTCGGCCATAGGTTTGGCACCCCATTTGCTATTAGTCAGCTTCCTTTTTTCGCAATAATATTTGTAGGTCAATGGTCTGTCCAGCATGGTGCCAAGATAGGTAGGCACTTCTGTGTGTTCTAGTGGTGTCGCCTCTCGGCTGACATTAGGTCTGCGGTATGCCTGTCTCGAATGGAAGTGGAAGTGGAATCCACTTGAGTTGTGGTAGTGTTGGGTTTTAGACAATTCTTTTTGTAATAAGTTGACATATTGTTTATGTATATTTAAGAAGAATTGCCTCCTTGCGCCAGCCTATTCCTCTGGTTCCGTCATCAGCAGGGATTTAATTATCTTGACTAATTGTAAGTGGTAATCTTTCAAGGTCTGGTAGGCTTTATGCAGCAATATTTGGTGGTTTACTGTGTCATACAGACGTCTAAGGCTAGCCAGGTGATGTGTTTATTCACAAACTCTTCCTCGATATGTCCTATCAAAGCTGTCAATGCAGGGTAATAACAAAATTATTGTGATTTATATAAGAATATTTAAAGTGGCTGTAAAATTTAATATAATTGGCCACCATTTGATGTGACTGCAGAAGTTTTAATGTTGATTTTTAATTTGAATTTGCATAAATGTTATAAAATATGCCGTGTATGTTATTTCTGATATTGCAGCTTTATTCGTTTCCAGGAGGACAAACCATTTAATTTGGGAAAATTTAGAGCTTGACTCATTTTTCTAACACAAATAGATTGGTGCTGAAACTGTTGTATTTAACGTTAGTTTTATGTGTGTAGTAGTAAGTTGCTTATTAAGTATTTAAGAGTGAAAATCATATTGGGGACAACACTGAGCCCCAATGAACAATTAATGCTGAACAAACCACGCTAATATTAATTTGTGCTAACAGCTATTTTATTTGGTTGATTAATTGAAGTCCGTACACACTATTTATACAAATACACATATGCAAACACTATACAGACTATTTGATTAAAATTCCATCCGGGCAATTTGAATAAGACCCGATTAATTAATTTCGCCCTACTTTGACGCAGCGGCACTGGTTTATTTCCAATTTTAAACGAAAAACATTGCGACTTGATGACACGTCACACGAATAGGGATGTGATTGGCAAACAGATCGTAGCTTTCGCGTATCTGAGAGAGGACCGTAGCGGACCCAATATTGTTAAAGGGGTTGGCGGAGTCCATGAATATTCTAGGAGCTTTCGGTAAACAGAACAGTGTGCGTTTCCGAAAATTCCACATCCACTTTATTCGAAAACGGATTCTACTCGTTTGCGGTTTTTGTTACTAAAGCGCATAAATAATAAATATCTTATGTTGGATTATACTGGGTATAAAGGAAATGAAAAGTACGGGATGCGATTGTTTTTTATGCTGAAGCGGTTTTATTGTATTGTTGTTGATTTTTTATTTCCAGTTTCAATGGATTTTTGTTTTTTAATTACGCAATGTAGGAATGCAGAGTTGTAGCTACAATATGTGTACATATGTACATATTTTAAAGACTTTCCAGCCTGGTTTGTTCGATAGAAAGTACACATCCAGCCCTTTATGGAGGTAATACACTGCGGGCAACAAAGAGTAAAGCGTGACAAGGTATTCAAATATGGTGAAACGAACTATACATACGCGTAGGAATAATCAACATAACCTCTGATTCTCATAAAAATAGACCAACTGACAGACTAATACACTGATTGGCAGTAAATTTAGAGGCATTATGGGTAAAGGTCTAATTTGAAGGTAGTTTTGATAAAATTAGAAACAAATATAGAACCAGCACGCTTTCATCTTTGTTGCTCGCACTGTAGAATATAGTTGGTTTAGTTGGGTATGTTCCATGTGAGACCAAAGGTATTTCTTCTTCGTCTATGGCGTATTTGCCGATGTGGTTGGCACAGATTCTTGTAATTGCGGTGCAGTTTGATGTCAAATGACTATCATCTTGCGCCCACAGAACCTACAGTCGCCATAAAAAAATCTGTGTGAGGACACATAGTTTATTTCTGCTTAGTTGTAGCATGGCCTTTGCTCTTTCATTTTTCATTGTTGAAATTTCCAAGGAATACTTTCGAATGTTTAAAATCAGGGAGATTCTTCTAGAGGAATGTTCTGAGCTGCACCTGTTGACCTGCTGAATTTGGTTAGTTTTAATCAATTTGGACGTCGAGGAACCTTCTTTAGCTAATCAAATTTATATCTCATGCCACTTTAATTATGCGTGAAAATATATTTTTATGGTTTGGCCACAACATTAGCTGGATGTAAATAATGTCCCAATCAAAATAATGACGTAGTAAGACGTTGCTACAAGCAACCTTGGTAAGATTCATGTCCTAGACCATTAGTACTGCCTTGCATACCGTCAACCCATCTTACCACTACGACTATCGTACTATTATAATCATTTAATTGAATATCAGATTTAGAAAATTGAATCGATGTAATAAAAGTAAAGTTTTGGTATCTATTTCTCCTTAAAATTATTGACAAAAAGATATAACTGATAAAATATTTTTCATTTTAAAAATGCAAATTTTTCAGACAAATATGACGTACGTACCAATTTTGCACTACACGTCTTTCTAGTTCACAGATTGAGCGATATCTGTACTTTAAATTCTTTCAAATAGAGTTCTTTATCTTCAACAGCCAATCATTTTCTGACACGTTGATACATCATCAAAATGGAGTCGACTATTATGATTAAATGGTGAGGAATTTCGTTGAAGGCTCTGTGGGGCTACGCTTAGAGCATGTTGTTTTTATATTTGATAACCAACCACATAGGTTTGGAATGAAATATTTAATTTCAAGATATTGCAAAGGATTCTGCTTGTTGATTGGTGAAAATAAATTAATATAACTGCGGTAACGGAGAGAGAAGCCACTCAAGTTTGAAAGCTAAACAAGTTGTCTTTAAGACTTTGGAAAAAAAGGACAAATATTGAAGTATCTTTCTAATTTTGTTCACTTTTCCAGGAATCTATATCCAACTAAAAGGAAGGGTGGTGCGAGGTGTCTTATACATACCGCATATAATAAAATTTCTTACCTTCTTTATCAGTAAATGGTTGCCCAGTGGATTACTCCTCATTGTTTTTGAAAAAATCTTTAGTTGCTCCATTGCTTAGATAGTTGAACCTTCTATCTATTCAAAGTACCTACTTAAGAGAGTAATGAACGATCAACTGGTAGCACTTCTCGGATGTAACATCTAAGTTCCTTCTTACGAGGTCTGCCCTCTACTTTCTCTTATGCGGAAAGAGCTCTTTTAGTCTCAAAGTCAAGTTGCTGTTCTATACGGTGATTCTCCGGCTGATACTCACTTACGGCGTCCTAATCTGATCTAGGGAAAACATATTCCAAAAATTCCAAAGACGATTCAACATCCTTCAAAACTTGGTGCTGGGAATGATCGCCCGGGGGACACTAGTTCGCCAGTAATGCCCAGATCCATACGGACCTAACAATTTTGATCTGAGTGAACATGACGTGACACTGGAAAGGAAAAATCTGGAAAGGATCTCGTGGTCGGAGAAAACTGTTGATCGAACATCTTGGAGAGTTGGACCCCAATAGGGTTCCGCGGGGTGTCGTAACTAGACCGATCCTTGCAGACGCCTAACAACCCTACATCTTTAGGGAAGAACTTAGACCCCCCACATTCCTAGCGTTCTAGGACCGCTGTTAATTGAGACAAAAAGGCTGAAATTGGTCCAAACTTAGAGCAATAGAGCGCCTTGGCTCCAAGAAAGTGCTACCTGGTGGTATTATTTCTAGTTCTCTGTTGATGGTACCTGTGGTGCTGCAAGGCTAATTGTTGATTCGTTTCTGTTTTCATTGTACAGATGATGATATATCTCATCTTGCAAACAAATTTGCGGTTTCCCATTATTTGAAAATTAATTCTCGAAGGAGTTCTGCCGTTGTATGAGTATTTGGACCAGATAAAACTGAAAAGGTTATGGGCAAAAATATGCTGTTTACTGGAAATCATTAATTGGATTTGGATACTGAGAGATTTCGGTCTTATGGGCCAAAAAGGTACAACTAGTAAAAAGTATTTTTAAAAGTTTAAATGTGACGTCCTGACTACTTAATCGTAATAGTTCAGTCCATTTTACTTGGGTAATTATGGGAAATATTTTAACTGGAGATACAACGTCTCAATTAATGAACATTGACCAAAAATAGCCTTATTCAAAATCACACCGCTGTCGAGATACAGGTCTTCAAAGTTCTAGAAAAAAAGAATCGTTTTTTTCCATCTCGTTACGAGGAGTGAATATTTTGTTTACATAGAAAGTATTGAAGATTAATTGAAAAATTGTCCTAAAATGACAGTTCCGCCAGTGACATAGAATTTGTGTGTTAGCCTACCCGGCTTTTTGCTGTTTAACTATTTTTAGCCACAAATATGAAGTTTCTACAAGAGTACCTTATTTTTGGCATTTTAACTGGTCTATTAGATGATTCTAATTTCATGCTTGTAAATCAAAAAACAAAAAAGTTCTGTTGACGTTAACACAAGGGGCTATGTTTTTCTCTTTGATGTAATTTTGCTAATTTTGGATGATACCACCATAGAGAAGAAAAATTCGGCTAATTAATGAAGCACCCTGTATATTGATTATTTGTAAAATCATTGATAAGTACCAAGGATGTGAAATCTTGCATAGGTGCTGTTTGTTATCATCCACATCTTTTCTTCAATCTCTTGTGAGTGCAGAAGATGTCTAGCACAATTGCATATTTCAACAATATTTATAGTTTTTGCTATTGCCTGGCAAGAATCAGTTTATATTCTTATATTTTCTGTAAGGGGCTGGAGGGACGAGAAAATTGTCTAATTAATGAAGCACCCTGTATATCGATTACTTGTAAAATCATTGATAAGTACCAATGATGTGAAATTTTGCATAGGTGCTTTTTGTTATCATCCACATCTTTTCTTCAATCTCTTGTGAGTTCAGAAGATGTCTAGCAAAATTGCATATTTCAACAATATTTATAGTTTTTGCTATTGCCTGGCAAGAATCAGTTTATATTCTTGTATTTTCTGTAAGGGGCTGGAGAGAAGAAAAATTTGGCTACCGAGGACACTACCACATCTTTGCTCTGCTTTGTGCATTATTAAATTTGAATTCGTTTCGTTTTTGTGAATATAGAGATTGTAGTTCTACTTTTGCAAGCATACAGACAAAACTAATATTTATAAGATCTTCACAGATCAACAGCAGACTGTTATTAACCAAAAAAGACCATATTGTAAACAATTTAGTGAATAGAAGGCATTATTAACAATGGGCATGTACCAACACACTCCTAAACAACAAACTATACAATTTTTGCTAATGAAACTACTAAAAGCGACAAGTTGCGACAAGTTAGACGCATTCACAACTAACTCGTGCAGATTATAATGGAATCTCGAACAACTCGGTTTCTATTCTGATCCTGAGCGTATCTGCACGGGCACCTAGGATGTATGTATGTAAGCATCGTAGACACATAAGCGATGGGGAGTCCCCATCACATATCTTCTAGCGCGTACGAAGCATTAATTCACCCCAACTGCCATACCGCCATCCGCGGATACCCCCTTAACTTGACGGTACGCGGAGTGACGAGTATTCGCTAATATTAATTTAGATTCATTAGCGGATAATTAGCGATCGTCTTTACTTCTAGCTGGTTATCTTCGTCGTTCGGGCGGAGCACGTCGTTTCATCAACGCGTTTAGATATCTTTCTCGGCCTACTCCGAATCAATTTCTGCGAAAATCACTTTATTTTATGATTAGATAAGAGATGGCGCTCGAGTAGGGTGGGGGTGTAATAGAAGACGATCAAGTTGATGATAGGTGTTGATATATTAATTATTTATAAAAAAAAGATCTTCTATACCATAATTCCAGATCCATAAAATAATCTTCATTTAAATGATAAACCCAATGGAAAAATATTCATCCTCACTTGCTAGCCGTTAACTTCTGGAAAGGTAATAAAGCCAAAATAACAATCGTGGGAAAAAGCAGATTACCATCCTCATACCAAACGCTCCATTCAACTTCGCGCGGAAAGAATTCCGACCCAATGCATTTTATATGAGCTAAAGTTTGCAAATTTCCAAAGTTCCACGTATAAATATTTCAATCATTCGCTTTAGAACAGAGCGGCGGATAATTCCGGCACTAATTGACTGTCTTTTTGTAATGAGCTCTGGTTAAAGGAATTATGCAAGAGTCGATAAATTGTTTCGCTTTTTTATGTTTTTTTGTTTTATTCCTGACGAGATTTGATGGAAGTGTTAAGTGTTCTAGTTAATTATTAATCACAAGATTAGGTCAAAACCATCTTGTATTCCTGCTACGATTATGTAGGTAAAATTATGATTAACTTAAGCACCAAGAGACGTCAGTTTAGAGCTTCCTAACAGAAACTAAAACAAAACAAACACTACACTGATACTAACACTATAAGTACTGTCACTACGTTTATTGCTATGAGCACGCCCAATGTGGTAAAACGAACACTAAAAGAAGCAGCGTATATAGCCATAATAACATCAAATGTCATAAGTACACCAAGCCTGCATATGAATCAGGTATGGTTACCTATGACTAAAAATAGCCTAAGCAAAACACCGGCAACCACGATATCAGAGGCAAAAACTAGAGACGCATAAAGAACCTGCGCAGGCCTTGGCGTATCCACATTTGCGCATGCGACATGATGTTGACATATATTGTCAAATTATCAATGCCATGTTATTTTTATATACCATGCCTTCAAATACTTTCCTGATTAGAGTAGGCTGTTTTTTAAGTATTTGTTTTTAGTAAGATTGGAGACACTGAAATACTTTTACATTTTAAATAGCTTCCTTCAAATTGTGACAGTTGTTAATAACATATCTAAAATAGAAAAGTTTACACTTGATTGTATTATTTTATTATTAATATGTTAGAATTACAACATAAAAAGTATATAATCGAAAGTTACTTTAGAAATGGTCGAAAATTAAATAATGGAGAATGGGTTTATTAATCAGTGCTTGCAGGATTTCCGACAACAGTTTCCTAATCTGCCAATTACTTATGCATAGCTGCTAAGTCATGTTCATGCTTGTATTGATAAATTTCGTGAAACAGGGGCAATAACTCGTAAACCTGGCGGTGGAGCACCTAAAAAACGAACAGCAGATTGCATAGAGGATATTCAACGTCGAATGGACAACTCACCTAAAAAATCAATAGAAAAGCTTTCGCAAGAAGTGCAGTTATCAGTGGGAACATGCCATACCGTTCTAAAAAAAGACATAAAATTGTTTCCGTATAAAATTCAGGCAGTTTTTGAACTCACGCAGGTAGATTTTGGTACGAGAACACAGTACTGTCAATGGTTTTTAGATAATATAAATAATGACAACATTCTTGACAAATGCTTTTTTTCCGATGAGGCTTGGTTCCATCTTTCTGGTTATTTAAATAAGCAAAATATGAGAATGTGGTCAGCAGAAAATCCTCACGAGTTTATAGAAACTCCATTACATCCACAAAAAATAGGCGTCTGGCTAGCAGTTTCAAGGCGACGTATTATTGGGCCCATATTTTTTAACCAAACCGTAACTGCTGAAATGTACCGAAATGAATTATTACAACCATTCATTAATGAACTTCATGATGATGAACTTACAGAAGGATTTTTTCAGCAAGATAATGCACCGGCACACAAGTCTCGAGACACAATAGCTTTTTTGCAACAATTTTTTGATGACAGAATTATGAATTTTCCCCCAAGATCTCCGGATCTGACAATTTTGGATTATTTTATTTTTCCATATTTAAAGAATACCATTTTCAAAACCAGACATCACACAATTGCAGAGCTTTGCAATGCTATTAGGGATTCCTGCGCTGACATAACCCCACAGGTTCTGGTAAATGGGTTTGAGAACATGAAGCGTAGAGTTAGACTTTGTCTTGAACGTAATGGACAGCACTTTCAGCATTACCTTTAGTAATATTAACTTTTAAATTTAATTAATATATAAAATATTTTTTCTAAAGTTCAATTTTTAATTTTTGTACACATTTTGATGACATACAAACTGTCAATGTGATTAAAATTTAAAAGTATTGCAGTGTCACCAATCTTACTAAAAAAAATACTTAAAAAACTGCGTCGGATTACAATGGTGGCAATAGCCCAATCAACAATTTCAGATATCATCCATCGTCAAAAATCTCTCGTCATGAGTTACAATTCGGTAAAGGTAGACAAAAGTTAGACCCAATCCTTTAGATGTCTTGACATGAATCAACTTCAAACTTTGCTCCACAAATTGGCACCGTCACTAAATTGGATTTATGACGTATGTAAATCTAGCCAGCTCTTCTAATAATAGATATGACATTTTCGTAGTCATGACAACACAAATTGTTAGGTTAGAATTTCGAACAGGCGGTAATTGTAGTAGGACGTCCATCTGCGTATGTACTAGACAGAACAATTTTGTTACTTATTATTAATAATAATATAGTATGTGTATTAAAGTGCTTTTTAATCAGAGGTATGTAGTTTACTGACATTTGAAAAAGATACAGAATACATTTTGGCCACCTCTAGCTTGTACTTTTGCTGATCCTCATAAAGCAATATCAGTTTAATTTATTTGGACGTTGTTGTCAAGTTTTGGAAAACATGTAGCTAATCGTTTGATTAACACCTAGAAAAAAAGTAACTAGAATTTAATATGGAACATTTGTCGCCACCTCAAATGGGATGGTGAATAGAAAGACCTTACGTAGGAGTTGATACAAACATGCAACATTTAATCACTAAGAACTATTCTTCAAGAAAAAAAAATGTAAAAAACAAGACGAGATCGAGAATACTAAAATTTTGGCCAAACAATTTGTTTTCATCAAATTCGAGCAAATTTTGTAATCATGTCTTGCACTAGTCTCTATTTAGTTTCTTAACACTACCTGTGAGCACTAGATGCGTGTTTTGGTACAGTAGTTACAAGATGGCACCATAGTTGCTCAAATACCTATGTACATATGTACATATCTAGTGCTTACAGTGTTTGTGTCACTGTGGTGTCAACATTTTCGAAAAGATTCATCGAGAATCCACCGCTCAAGTCCAGCCTCCTGCATAGTAATGCTGAATAAATTTTGATTAAATGGTTTTCAGTCACATTTTGCCAGGAAACCGTTAGGGGTCGTACATTTATTTTTGACTGGTAGAGCAAAAAATAAAAGTTCAACAAAATTTTGCTTTGTTATGAACCAATTTTCCGTTTTGGATGTTATTACAATACAAATATTAAGTATCATGTATTATCTGTCTAGAAATAACGAGTATGACCATTGGCAGATCAAGAACTACCTCACAATGCAAAATGTTATAAGAATTAAGGTCTAGGTAACTCTTGGTGGCATAGAAGTGTTTTCTTCAATTCAAAAATAAGGAGGATTCTTTTATTGTGACAATAGCTGAAATTAGGACTTAATGCTCTGATTTTTTGCCCAAAAAAGAATTGCTGTCATGGAAATGAAAAAAAAACATCTCATATAAGGATTATGATTGGTATATTATTTCAGAAGATCTATGGAAACTACGATAAATCTGAGAGGAGAGGGGGTGAGAAGAGAGAGAGAGGGCCAGAACACTGAAGCTTACAGCATGAGCATATACCGGTCGTTTTGAGCCATAGGATGAGGATGAGGAGCGAGGATGAGGTGAAGGGAACTACGTCCCCACCAATATTGTAGAGTACACCGTTGATAGACTCATACGCGTCTCCACTTCTTAGCGAATTTTCATACCCCTTACCTCTTCCGGCTTTATTTATCCTATTTCTCAAAACGACCGGTATGTAAAACACTTTTAATTGCGTAAACAAATAGATCTGTGCTTAATGGAAATTTGTTTTTTACTTCCAAGAAATGCACCAGTTACGAATTTTTTTAGAAAGGATAAAACGCATAGATACAATGCGAGCAACGTGTTGCAACGTGTCAAAGCCTCTGAATATTGTGAAACGAAGTATATATAGAGGTACGAATAACAACATAACCTCTCATTGTGATGTATGTAAATATACCAAATGACGGGCTAATGCACTATTTGACAGCAAATTCAAACGCATTATGGGCAAAGGTCTAGTCTACTAAAGGCTGTATTATAATACAGTCTTCTAGCATAGCATCTGTTGCAATAATAATTCAAATGATTGTCTGCAATTAATACTCCTATAAAAGCCATTCAGAATGTTATTGATGAAAATCCAAAAACGTCCATTCCAGTAATGACCCAACAGACAAATTTGTGCCAACTTATTCTCAGGAAACAACCTTCTTCCAGTGAATTATTCAAGACGAGTGGAATTTTGTGAATGGTTCCTAAACACTGATGATTTTCACACACAGTCTTCTTCTTCTCAGATGAGGGTTCTTCTTCCTCTCGTAAATAGACAGAATATATAATAAGGTTGTGGTCCTCGGAATATTTTCATTTGTTTTGTTTGTCAACCATGATATCACCAAAAAGTTGGTGCTTGGGTAGAACCCGCAGTCGCTCTCCTGCTTCAGACCTATCCTCTCCATGTGTTTCTCAAGGTGAGAATGCCCTCTAAGAAAACCTGTGAGGATACGTAGTCTATTTCTGGTCAGTTCTAGTATGACTTCCAAACTGAAATGTTTCAAACCAGAAGATTCATGAAGTACATATGACAGAATAGTTCTGAAGTTGTGGCAGCCTTCTTTGCTTCTAGACTTCTAGGTTAGCTCTGTATACTCTATATAGGTATACAGTCTTTCAAGGCTTCCCCAGACTAATTGTGGGTTGATGATGTTAGAGTTCAGTCCCATCCGTTAGTTTTTGTAAAAGTTCATTTGAGCCCATCTTTCAATTGCATTTATCTCCGCTTGGAAGATGCTGGGATACGTTTCCATTGGCTCCTTAAAATTAGCATAACTTGGAGCTTGTTTTTGGTTGTATTTTACGAATAGCTTGATAAAAATTCTATTCAAACAAACAAAATCATTGACTTCGCCTTATCCAACTAAACCATAGCTTAATCATGTTTGACCACCAGAATCAGTTATATAAAAGAATTAGAAGTATAACTAGAGTTTAATATAAAGCTGGTTGGCACCATTTACGAGCCAACAAAAGGCAAAGTTCTGTTTCAAGGATTTCGCCAATTAATAGCGCTGAACAACTACAAAGGTCAACGTGTTAATCCCCAATTAACTCTTAAACACCACCTATACCATTATAACACGCCTTCCTCGTTATACACTTCAAGGGCGGAAACTCTATACTTTTATCAAAGAAAAAAGAACACCCCATTTCCTGACACACGATAAAACATCACATAATGAGACTATTATGCGTCGTTATAGTTGCTAATTTTGCAATATTCCTTTCTATATAAGCCCATCTTAGGGCTTCCCTCTTTCACCATTCCGATGGCGTTCATTGTAAAATTAACTGTAATACGAAACGCCGCAGACTGTATAGGAACAACATCAAGGGGTTACAGCTTATAACTTTCGGGGTATTCGAAACCATTCACGGCTTCGGTATTGATTTTGCGTTTCTCCGGCAACTTTGGGGTGTTTCCGGGTTTTCACGGCGCGTCGCACCATTTTCGCAGCCCGCGTACAGTTATACCATCCCGTTAACAACGGACATAAGTCATAAGTGACACATTCAGGTTAACACATAAAACCCGCCAAATGAAAATATCTCCAGGCGGAATAGTTTGCGAGATGTTGGGCGTTGATGTGTGATGGCTAGCGTTTGCCGTGAGGATGCAGTTAAAACTTCAACGACCGGTATTGTTTAGAGTGACATTTTGATGTTTTTATGATTTTTAAGGCGTCGTTGCTGGCAAAGTGTTGTTTGGATGTATACAGAGTTTGGTGATTTAATTGAAAGAGTTGGAACAATCTGGCTAAAGTTCGTGCTCTAATTAATCATCATTAACAAACTGGCAGATAAGATACATATATTGAAAATATTAGAATATACACAAAAAATCCGCGAATGAAGGATTGAGAGTACATAAGTAAAATGTGGACGCAGCTATAGTTGACATAAACAGTGGTAAGGTACAATGGTTAGATGGAATACTTCCTACATCCATAAAGCTTGCATCTAAAATAGATTTCAGATGTAAGAAATTGCTTTCCTGATGGTTGCCCTAATATTATCAAGAACTGCTTTCATCCTCCAGAAAAGAAGAAGTTAATTAGAGTTGTTGAATACCACCAACAACCAATAATACCAAAATCAGAGGTCCTTCTTTTTTAAATTATTTTTGGCCATCGCCTGTATTTTGGAGACCATATTAAACATGTACCAAAAAAATGAAACACTAAAGGGCCATGCAGCACAAAATTCAAATTCTTAATTAAAGTTTTATAGAAGGAGATTCTCTAGATGAAAATTTATCGAAACTTAAAAAAAAACGTGCATTCAAGAAATTACTTTCATTTTCTAGCATATTGGAAGAACTGCATATGTACATGAAATTAGAGACCTGAAATGTAAAGCTGCAAAATGGAATAATTTACGTCACTAATATCCAAAACCAAAGTTATTCCTCATACAACGAAGAACAAATGACATCAAGCGTGCTGACTGTGGAGAAAAAGATAGATAGAAGAAGTTCTGTCGTAGGTGATGGTTCCAAGATTGTTTGCTACAGGACAACGCCTGTATTTTGGAGACCATATTAAACATGTAACAAAAAATTGAGACACTGAAGGGCCAAGCAACGCAAAATTCAAATTCCTAATTAAAGTTTTGTAGAAGGAGATTCTCTAGATGAAAATTTATCGAAACTGAACAAAAAAAACGTGTATTCTAGCAATTAGTTTCATTTTCTAGCATATTGGAAGAACTGCATACATGAAATTGGAGACCTGAAATGTGAAGCTGCAAAATGGAATGATTTACGTTACTAATATCCAAAACCAAAGTTATTCCTTATGCAACGAAGAAGAACGACATCAACCGTGCTTAATGTAGAGAAAAAGATAGATAGAAGAAGTTATGTCCTAGGTGATGGTTCCGAGATTGTTTGCTACAAAATTTTTAGATGAAGCACTGAGCCTTTTTGAGGACTAGATATGCCCGCCCATAAACTGCGCACTTATAAAATTGGAAGAAATTCAAGGACTCTTGATCAAGAGGAAGGAGGAATGGGTATTCCAAAAAAGAATTCAGCATCGTATCCTAACATCCTCGCACGTTAATTTCGGTCTCAGTCTCTTGTTTTCTTGGGAAACTTTTCAAAGATGTTTTGCGGTTTTACATAAATATTCTTGAAGTTCGGTAAAGGTAATGATCTGAAGCCTTCTTACTGCAAAAATAGAGGAACAGGTATTCCATGTAAATTCTTGTTCCAGCAAGGTTGTGACTGTCTTGATGGTGTTCCAAAATCCCATCAATAAAGAAATTAGATTATTGGCGTGGCTTGATTGTCTTCACTGTCTTGATGGTCTTCCAAAACTGTCAAAACCATACATGAAATTGGAGACCTGAAATGCAAAGCTGCAAAATGGAATGATTTACGTCACTAATATCCAAAACCAAAGTTATTCCTTATGCAACGAAGAAGAACGACAGCAAGCGTGCTTACTCTGGAGAAAAAGATAGATAGAAGAAGTTATGTCCTAGGTGATGGTTCCGAGATTGTTTGCTACAAAATTTTTAGATTAAGCACTTCGAGACTTTTTGAGGACTAGATATGCCCGCCCATAAACTACGCACTTATAAAATTGGAAGAAATTCAAGGACTCTTGATCAAGAGGAAAGAGGAATAGGTATTTCAAAAAAAGAATCATCGTACCCTAACCTCGTACGTTAATTTCTGTCTCAGTCTCAGTCTTGTTTTCTTGGGAAACTTTTCAAAGTTGTTTTGCGGTTTTACATGAATTTTCTTGAAGTTCGGTAATGGTAATGATCTGAAGCCTTCTTACTGCAAAAATAGAGGAACAGATATTCCATGTAAATTCTTGTTCCAGCAGGGTTGTGACTGTCTTGATGGTGTTCCAAAACCCCATCAATAAAGAAAGTAGATTATTGGCGTGGCTTGATTGTCTTCACTGTCTTGGTGGTCTTCCAAAATTGTCGAAACCAGCCACTAAGACAAGAATTGGTATGCAAAGATGCGTTTATGCATCCTCCTTTTTTGAAATGGGCCCACCACCTAGATTTTGAACAACTGACGGTTGGTGTGTAACCGTGCTTGAGGAGAGAAAGCAAAGGAAGGTGTCAGGGCTAAATCTAATTCTGGCCATAATCTCGCCAACGTATTTATTTTATTTTCATTTTCATTTTACAATCTTTTAGAATGATACAAAATACAAAATACTCACTTTTCTTGAGTATAGGTAAGTACAGATCGCTAATCAATGTAATCATACAAACTATAATACGCCACAATAAAAAGCACTCATACCAACTAAATTGCATTATTAAACAATATTAAAGGAGTTCATATTAGAAAATGACACATTTTCTCTTGTAGTTCGCTATATAATTAATATACA
>SMLS01062318.1:0-15416 GCA_004785975.1 Popillia japonica | reverse complement strand
CATATTTCTCCTTTTAAAACATTGTATCGCTTCCTGTTTACATTGTAATCGTGAAAAATAGTTTTTAAACAACCATTTTCGATAAATTAAAAAAGTTTTTCGAAAATCATAGTACCTACTATGTGAGCGCACCATTATATCGAAGAATCTCACTTTTGCGGTGAGTATGAAAGCTACATATGTATATAAATTAAATAACGCATTGAACACGCAAAACAGCCACTCTTTGAGAATCTATCGCTACAATACTACTATCCTTGTCTTACATGCGCCACGCTGCTTCTACCTAATACCTTTCGCATGTGGGATATACATATTGTATGTATTACTATTATCCAATTTTTTTCTCAAAACTTCAGGAAATATTACTGCTATAACTTTATAATTTACTATAATTATATAGATTCTGTTCTAAATTATAAAAAATTACGAAACAGTACTACACAATAAAATAATAATTACAAACTATCTACGAAAAATTCTGAATTACGCATCGCTATGTGTGCAAATTCGTGTAGTTTTAGTTCAATATCGATCCAAAACTTGTCGCGCTTCGATTCGCAATTAATTTGAAAAAGATGGTACCTATGTAGTGCATGTATATTTTTCACATGTAAGTTCTTTTTGATGTTAGTAAATATATATCAACAATTTAAACTGCATATTCGATTGAGCGAACATTTCGCTTCTGTCTACTGTCGCACTTTTGTAGTCTGTTTGTTCTCTGTTCTGTATCATTAGTACGATCAAACTGTAGATACACATATATTTTATTATCTGTAGTTAAATACTGATAATACGGCCCTGTTGCATGTTTCTTGTATCGCTTTCTATATTTAAAATCAGTGTTTACTATTGCCGAGTTAAGAAGGGATTTGCGCAACAATGCGCAACGTCTCCGCGCTATAAATTGAAACACATAGTACGCAATATTATTTTAAAACGAACGCTCACTACTCAGATACCGGACAGAAATTTTACAACCACTCACCCACACAGTCCATAAGCCAGACGACTTTCTCAAATGAACACATTGTATACTTCGAACATAAAGTTTACTCTTTTTACATTCGATACACTAAGAAATAGAATCCACGCTAAAGCTCGTGAGACCGGCGCAAATACGCATTTTCGTCAGGAAACGAGACAGGTATAAAAATAAAGAAAGAAAGGGAGAAGCATACTAATCTTACTTAAAAATATTGTTCTCGTTCGCTATAGGCTTTTCAACTGAACGCGCCATATAATATAATAATAATAATATCGACTTTATTAGGCGGTATTCATTTTTACAATGTTCTTCCATACAACCTGACAATTAACTACAATTTTGACAATACATATGACATTTCACATTTTGACATTCCAAAAATGACTTCAGTAGATATTTTTAGGACGATCAGTAGCAAGTTACGTCATATATGCGTAATGATACATCATATCTTCTGCGCAGGATGGTCTCACGAGCTTTGACGTTGACTCTACTTCAATTACTTTATTTCTGAAGTTAGATTTTTATAGCGGACGTAACACTCACGAAATATCACTTCAAATTTAATCATATGACTTATAACAGCTTTGTACTTACATAAAATGATTAGAAATATTATTGCCGAGAAGATTCATTAAGCGACTCTTGCAAAAATCATATACTGGCAGTTCAACAGCAGCAATTAACGCGGCCCTTTGTGCAGTAGGGCTCACACCCTATAACAAAATTACTATAAAAGCCAACTTATTTTAAATGTAAATGAACGATGGATTTTATGTTTAATGAATAAGAGTTGCATTATTTTGTAAAAACTATTAGTACTCACTCTCCATAGCCCAGAAATTCCCTCCTGCATATACACATTCTTAAAACATGCAAACAATGATATGTTTCCGCTTGAACCATCTACTTGCATTCGTACTTTTAGGACATCTGTAGGATTGGCAATAGCACTTGAAACAGAGCCTGCGATCACAGCACATAATACATTTATTCGAATAGTCTCACTTCCATGATGCTTCACAAGGAATTGTTTTAGACAGTAGTACGTACCAAATTTTATAGTACCGTACGTTGACTGTCTTAATACTGCTGGCCATATTCTGAAACAAACGATAAAAATGTACAAAAACATATGATGAATAAACTGAACGCGTTAATGTGATACATTTTGAACAATAATAATTTAAAGAAACGTAAACATATTAGTTCGATTATAATCGATTGTGTTTGTGATAATCCGTTTACATTGCATTAAGCAAAAACGATATAAATGTAACATAAATCATTATTTGTTGATTTTGCATATTTTCATTATGGAAATACTGACATTTTGTCAAAATCAGCGAAGTACGATTGTCAGAAGATATGAATATATCGTGAAAACAAACAGAAAATAGATAAATTGTATCTACTAATGTTGCTATAATAATAATGTAGGTAATGGGTGTTTGGTTTAAAATATGAATTTTAGTTGTATTGCAATTTATTAGTTGTACCATTACGGACTTTAATTATGCCTGGTCTCTAGCTGTAAAGCTTGCGCTCCTGTCACTATGTCGGTTTTATAAGGAAATAGTGACAAGAGCGTAGCCTGTACCGCTAGAGACCGGACATAACTAAAGTCCGTGATGGTACATACTCCTCTAGACAGTCAAAAATAATTTTGTTGTAAATCTCTTCAAATCAAAACACTGTGTTATACAAATATTTGCTATGTTATCTAAAATTTCCACTATAGTACTAGAATCAGCATTTTATTTTAATACATGTCGAGGACGGTACAAAGCAGACGATGCAGTCGCGAAGAACTTTTCATGAAGCTTTTGTTGGGACTTGCATTTTGCGAAAGTTTGGGAAACTGTACTATAACAATTAGAAGTAGGTTGTTACTATTGTAATAGTAGTTGCAAAATAATATATTAGTATTTCATGATGTGTAATATGGGTATAGCGTGCGGATGTATTTAGAGATTTTCAAAACTTTATATTCGCTCGCGTTATATATAAATGCCAAAGATACAATTTAACATTACAACAATTACATGTCATTTTAATAGAAAATGATGCGGTTTATATTTATACATAATCATACGTCGTTTATTTCATTGAAACTTCCAACGCAAAAGGTGTACAAATATCTCATCTCACGTAAAAGTACTTTTTCAGGTTTAATAATGTATTACATGAATGCCTTAATTGAAATAACTGCAGTATTTTACAGTACTACGAATTATTATAAATATATTTTGAATTATTTAACAAAAATTGAAAATAGCAGCTGCATTTATATGTCTATAAATATATATTTTTACTAAACATTGACACTTTTGAGATACTAAAATATATACTGGATTGCTTTGTAAAACATTATAGAACTTTTTGTAGCTTTATTTACTGTTACACTTACCAAACTTTTTAAAGTATGTATCTTCATCGTTTGATAGAATAGAAAATAGAACTTTGACGCAGCGTCCCAAATAATTTTGACCGATTTCATCCAATTTCTTTTTTATATCTTCATATCGAATTACTTTTTTGTAGCTGTAACAGAAGCTGATTCTTAGTCAAAATTGAGTAGTATTGAATTATATAGCATGCTACTTTTAAGCAAACTCCCCAACATGTAAGCACAGGTTCAGAAGGAAAGGATATAATTGGTAATAGTTTTAAGCGAGACTCTTGTTTGTAAACTTCGGGATAGCTTTTCAGCATATAAAGTCGATTTTTTAACCTCTGCAGATTATCTACCTAATGTTATTGCTACTCCAGCAAATTATTTTGCTAAAAATAACCATTTAAATATCTAACATAGGCAATAACCTCGAATTCATTTTTGCGCCGTTAAGGAGCCTCTACCAAACTGTTAAAGCATCCGCCTTTATTCTGATTTCACGTTTCAACTACGCCTAAATATGATTTATTCGTTTTGCATGATAAAAGACCCTAGAATCACTACAATGTGATATTTTGCTAAACCTTAACGTTGAAATAACTGTTACTAAGTAATGGACTGCTAGCCAAGTTCTTAGTTGTGACTTGTCATAGGTACATGGATTAAACTAATATTAATGGTAAAGTATAGATTAAATATTACACATGCGTTAACCATCTACAAAGCCTTTCTTAAGTCAAATTTAAGTAGTTACTTTAATATAAGTCAATTTTCACATATTTTGAACCGGTGTACTCTACTAAACACACACAAATTGTTGATTCAACTTATTAATAACGAAAGAAAAAATAATTTAATTATAAAGTTAACAAGTGTACTGTATGTATGTATTGCAATGTTTTTTTTGTGATAACGGGATTACAGTAAAGCTCCAGATGTCTTATTTAACACCATATTCTAGGTTTAGCTTTGTTTTGTCATTATCACATATTTGTAACAGACACAGAAGCACAATAAAAGATAACCTAGTAGCCTGCAAAACGTTTACAAATGATGAAGTAGATCGCTTTAGAAAGAAGTTAGTTAGCCATTGTGGGATTATTGTTATTGCCGGATTTTTATCTGTGATTTTTTTGCAGTTTTCCTTATTTAAGTATGATATTTTTTACATGATTGAAATCGTTAGAAAATTTTCTTTTATAAAGGCAAAAAACATAGATAGTACACAGAAGGCCACGGTAACATCCATCACCTACCAGAAGGTTTCGCCTCTAGCGTGGTTTACACGTGGGGTTACCGTGATCTTCTGGTACTCTCAGACACCACTTGCTCCCAAAGAAGCCACTTACACTAGTTGCGAAACGTTGAGTTTTTTCTTCTATATCTTGTGCACTTTTGTACTGTATACAGGGCAATCCAAATTAAGTGTTCACCATTGGTAACTTTGTTATTATTAAAGATGCAAGATTGTTTAATTTAGCAAACTTGTAGTACTTTTAACGCTCTTTTAGACGGAAGAATAAAAAAAACAAATGAGCAGCGCGTTTTCGAGTTTTGCCGAAAAATATGTTTCTTTCAAATGGAAACCCCTGTGTATTATATCATTTTCTGCTGGAACTTCAATTTTTAAACAAAAAATCGTATATGAAATTTTTTACTGGGATTAAAAATACAGTGGAATTCGCTTGCTACGAAGACTGTTACAACGAAATTTCGGTTTTTGCGAAATAAGTTCATGCTTTAGGTTGGTTGGGTATTAGATCTGATGTTAAGTATTTCGGATACAGCGCATTCCTTTACAGCGAAATTTCGCTTTGAACAAAACAATTCTCTGTCGTTTATTCATCAAATTTCGGATTCAACGAATTTTTCTGCAACGTTGTGAATTGGTGCGATCTTAATGAGTACGCCTTCATTCGTTGCAACGGTGATTTACTTATCTGTAGCAACAGTTGTGTGTTTATTTTATTAGTAAAATAATAATTTAGTGTGGAAAATGTCCGATAAAACGGTAAAGCGGAAAGAATAGATGAATATCGCCGATAAAATTGCCACAATAGGAGAAGTAAATTCTGGTGCTAAAAGGCAGACGTATGTATGTATGTATGTCGTAAATATAATTTACCACTTCTACACTATTAAACAACGAGGAGAAGCTGATTAAATGTTTTCCGTACAATTCGAAAGTACGTAAGAGACTGAAAATTACAACGCTTTAGATCTAGATGAAGTACTGCTTAACTGGTTCAAGCAACAACGAAACTCTTAAGGGCTGCCACACACTTCCTACCTTTGGATCCGATTTGTCGGAAACGATTGTCGGATCAGGGCATCTGACGCTCAGACATATACGATCCTTTCGCACACCTACAATCAGATATCGGATCGAACATCCGGCTCGGATGCAAGAGCAGTGCGTCCTACCAAATCGATCGTATAAACTTAATAAGTGTCTGAGCGTCAGATGCCCTGTTCCGACAATCGTTTCAGACAATCGGATCCAAATGTAGGAAGTGTGTGGCAGCCCTTAGTGTCTGAGCGTCAGATGGCCTGATCCGACAATCGTTTCAGACAATCGGATCCAAATGTAGGAAGTGTGTGGCGGCCCTAACATACCTTACATACATTGGACCATCATTGTAAAAAGAGCAACGTCTTTCAGTAAAGGATTAGGATATGACGACGACTATCAATGCTCTATAATGATATCGCACATCAAACAAGTGATGATATTGTTACTATACATTGTGCGAGACAGTCGTTATTAGAAGTAAGGACGTTTTTCGAATATTTAAAGCATACTGTAGCTGCCGGTTTTCTCGATTTACTAACGCAGATTGAAAATAATATGGATAAAGTATCTACTTTTCATATAAGACAAAGTAAAATAACTGACTTTTTTCATTTGTTAATTGTTGAAGTATGAGTTTACTTCTAAATAGAGGATGTATACGTTTATGAAAATACTTTTCATTCATTTATATTCAATAAATAATGTATTTTGCTTTTGTTGTTTATTATACTCTTGACAGAAACACGCAAAAAGAACCACCATCATACGTCATCATTACTTTTTGCAATTTCGTATTCAACGAAAATCGGTTACAACGAAGTTAATTCGTCGGTCCCCTGCGCTTTCGTTGCAACCGAATTCCACTGTACTTGAGTTATAATGAATAAACAAAAACAGTTAAGTCAAGTACATTTCTATGTATGTATAAAAACGCCAATAAGTCTTTCTACCAAATGTCAAATATTAGTACAGTGTTATTAGTTTTTCACTCATAAGTTTCATTGTGCTAGTTATTAATTTGACAAAAAAATTATTTTTAGCCATGCAGAAAAATGTGATATGTTGGAATCTTATTTAATGTGCAGAAAATGCTCTCAGAATAATTTCTTAGACGATCTGAATCTCATAAAAAGACAGAATCTGCATTTTCAGCAGGATGTCGCACCTGCGCAGAACTACAGACGTACTCATCAACTTTTAAATACTATTTTTAACACTTCATGGATAGGAACAAATGGTCCTATTCAGTGGCCTCCTCGATGGCCAGATTTAACGCCGCTTGATTTTTTTATGGGGTTATTTAAAGACCCAGATTTATAAGCAAAGGTACAAAAACGTAAACGCCCGAAAGATTGTAGTTAGTGAAAAGATAAACCAAATAGATGGTAGGAAAAAACAAGCTCAAGTCTTTACAAAAGCGCTTAGTTTTATGCAACACCATTAAAATCAGATAATAAATACAGATGTTATAGCCTTTGGAAATGTTTGTAGAACACCCAATGTATATCTTACGCGTTCAATAAAGTTTAATTCACACGCATATAGGGTCGTACATAGACCGTGTCGTGTTATTCTAAATCGCAAAAACGACTTTTCCATATAAATTATACGAAAGCGACCGCTTCTCATTCACATCTATGGTACTGTGCACCGACTAGACTGCTATCGTGTCGTCTTCGATCACTTTGACGAGCAACTTTCGACAGCTCGGTACGAACACAGTCGATGCACGACATTATAGGTGTGAATTGCAACAAACCATCAAAGGTCGCCTTAGAATCGTCGTAGGACTAGCGCTAACGTAATCAGTTCAATACTTCGCCAATTTGGTATTGTGTTTTTGAATTCTTGGCTGAATTATCTGCAACAAGTTTTAAAACTTTGGAGGGCTTATAATAAAATATTTATAAAATTTCGCCAGATCATCTCTTAACTTAACTTAAAAAATCGTATGAAATTCGCCTTTTTTTATCCCTTGGTCTCCATAACTTATGAACCCAATATTTCCCTTCTTTCTTTTCACCCTCAAGCACCATATATCCTGTACAAGCAATAGTTACGTTTTCCTCGCCAGAATCCATCTTGTCTAGGTTAAATTGACTATACTGGCCGTCCTTTCGCAACACGACACGATCGGCGCACGGTCGATGCACAGCCGCACATATGTTAATTGCCACAGCCTCATCGTGACCCAAGACGGTCCGTGCACGATCCATGCACGACTCTATATGTGTGAATAAAGCTTAATGAAGTAAAGTTTAGGGTTGAATATCGGACTAAACACGATCCGCGATTTTAGTATATAACTGTACAGTACTTCAAACATAGAAATTGAATCAGATCAACATAACGGAAATGTAACACGTTATCCCATTTCAAATCATGCGGATAGCAATTACGTAGAAAACTGGTTATCATAAGAAATTGAAACTTATATAATTTGTCACGTGGATATCAGTTTGATTAATTTAAATATTATTGTTGTCATTAAAAAATGTTACCCTACAATTCTTTTAACAGTTTCTAGATTTTCATATGCTAGAACTTTGTTTGTAACGAGATAAACGAACCGTGGTTTCATCTATAATTATTCAGAAGTAAATTAATACTCTTCATTTCTTTCTATCTTAAAACTAAAAGTGGGGAATGCAGTTATAAGGAGAAACACATCTAAAATTACAGGCTTGCTTTCGATATACATATGTATGTATGTACATATTAAGGAATGTCATCGTATTGATTTCTAAGTTTTTCTACGAACACAATATAAAACATTGGGTAATCGATAGTGAATGAGAGTCGACGAATTTAATAGTAGGGCAAAGTTATACTGCATCATTTGTGAAAGGGACGTTAATTGTATGATTTTATTAAATTTAGTAAACCTGCAAAAGTGCTATCATTAGTACACGAAATGTATAAATAGTAAAAACTTTACGTCATGTTTGCATCGCAACTATTTTAATATCTTTGGAAATATTATTTCAAGCAGGTATTAAGTCATAATAGTAAATGTTTTACTTAGCGATAAATATTGTTTAAATACTTCCACCAGAATAGCGACATACATACACATTATTATTTAACAATAATGTAAGAAATAAAAAATAAGCATTGCATGCAATAGATTTTTGAGAAAAACTTTGTTTTCCATTTTAAGCTTCTCTGTATTTACGTAACTGGTACCTATACATTGCAAAACAAACTTGGTGTTTTTTTGTTTGCGAATGTATATTAGCCAGAAACGCTTATTAGAAAACTTCCAAAATAAAACCAACATATAAACATGTTTACTCAAATGATAATTACAGATTCTACGAATATATAACTGTGATAAACCCTATTTTAATAAGGAAATGATAAAATGAAGTTTCATTAGATTTTACGTCAGCTTCTATTGCACAAATGTGTTTTTAACTGTGTAATTATGATGGCAAGATTACATTAATTATTATTCGTAATTTTATGTTTGTTAACTATGTCCAGATAAAGAATTACACACGTAGAAAACATTTAATGTTACTAATACCATATTACAATTTTATGAACATATTGTGATTTGATCAGTACGATTTGCACATCTGCTAACGTTGCTACCATTGCTTAATTTTAGGACCAATACAGAAAATACATGAAATTATCTCTTGTTCTTTGCTACTTTCTATTTCAGACGACGACAAAAATGAAATTCGTGGATCAAATCTTAATTAATGTATACATACGCCATTTGTTAGTTTATCTTGTCAGTTACTGTCGGGACACGGGTTCATCTAGAGTAATAAATTATTACCGCAACGAATGTATGCGAATAAATATGATATTATTCGAATGAATTTCTTTAACAATTACATTCTACACAGATGCATTTTGTATATGGGCATGATTGTGGCAACACACGAGTAACAAAAATATAAAGAATTCGATGATATACGTAACTTGGCAATTGCGAAGCAGTGTACACGTTGTGCTATAATCACAATCACACCTCCGCAGCAAGAATAAGATAAACACGTTGTTCTATCTCCTATAAAATAATGATATCCTAAGTCAATCTTCTTCGATCTCTTAGTTCCAATTTTTATAACTGGGCCACTTCCATGCGGTACCTATACATATATATGAAGCAATATTTTATAAGATATTTGTTTACCAAGATTTTATATAGTTTTGAGAGATATAATTTAGTCTACGTGTTTTTGATGTAAGTAGAGAGAATTTAACTTCTGGATTTTTGATCAACCCAAGCTAATTCCTTATGTATCAATGTTGTTAACCACAACATCTTAAGTTTTAGAACTTAAGGCATTGCCATATTATCTAGGCATATTGAATAGAAAGTTCACAAAAGCTCTAATTGTTATGTATGTAGTGATTTATCCTAGTCAATATTCGAGCATTTCGCCACATTTTTCTTTAATAGGAAATGATCAGTGCTATGCCAATTGGATTAAGAAATTAGATCTCAATCTTCTTTTCAAAACACCTGTTTTGAAAAAAAGAGTAAGAAAATATATTGTTTACGTCAAACTGTAACATTGCTAAATTCTAAAATGATAAGGTGAGTTGGGGCAAATGTAATATAAAATTTCAATAGTGCCAGATAAACCTTTTTATATAACCACTAATTTTAATACAAAAAATCTGAAAAAAATCAGGCATGTTCTTTCATTGTATATGCAAATGTGGATACTATAGGTTTTAGATAAATTCTTTTTTTCAAAAAGCTATAAATTTTTTTAATTTTGTAATTATATTACATTTACCCCATGAAATGGGACAAATGTAATAATGGTTCGCCAACTTGCTATACAAACACATTAAATATTTTGCACACAGTCTGTCTTCCTCTAGTACATTTTTTCGCACCTCTCGTGCCCTTTAAGTGACTATATATGGTAGGATAAGGGATGTTGTCTGTTTTAAACAATTACATTACATTTACCCCTATGCCACATTTCAGTGGGGCAAATGTAATATATTAAGGTATCATGGAACATAAACAAGATTTTTTAATTGTAATTATAGAACGTGAAAAGGTATACTGTTATAAGCTACAGCTCAGTACTGCTATTTTCTTACCTTTAAAATACTTTCAAAATCACAGAATAACGACCACCTGGTTCCACTCGAGCTGCGACCTCCAGAGCGCTGTTAAATATCAAGTGCCGCAATTCTGTGCTATGTCGATAAAGAATATATCCCACCCTACTAATTAATGTAACACTGTGAAAATAAGTTTATTATTCGCATAGGAGACAATTTTGATAGATTTTAATAAAATATAGAGCCATTATTACATTTGCCCCATTTTTGCATTTGCCCCAACTCACCTTATATGGAGTTGTACCACAGCTCCAGTAATGAAAGTACAGTAACTTATTCGTTCAATATAAGACGTTCATACACGTACCTACTTGCTATTAGATAGCATTCTGGCAACTTTTGCATCTCCTGATTTATTTTAAGATGAAATTACATAGTTCATATTTGCGTTAAAGTTTAAAGTAATTTTCTCCGGCATACCATGTACTGCCATAAATTGATGCATTATGAGCTGTTAAACTTTTTCCACTTTTTATTGAATGTTGATTTCCAAATATACATGGCGATTGATGTGAGGGGCCTATTAAACGTAAAATAGAAACGAAACAATTTTAAAACTAAAAGTCATAGTCTGATACGGTAGAAATTATTTTGAACAACAGCAATAGCATGCCACAAAATCCTAGTATAAAATCTGCTTTTATGATCTACATATTTTACACATATTTCATGTATTGACAAATTAATATTCACAAAACAATATATTTCCTATACCTAAGTACCATTTTTCCGGAGTTATTTGCGATAAAAGAAAAAAAGTGACAAATACCCATATAAGTATGTATAATAACATTCCGTCACATAGAAGGAAAAAAATACAATTTTGTATTGCATAGCATATTATATACTTAGTGACATAAGATTTGCAGGTTTTCTCAGTAACATTGTACAGGACCGTCTAAAAACTAAATATTTACATTGCGGTATTATTAATATAATACCGAGTCTTATTAAAACGTGATAGAAACACAATCCCATTAATTAACTTACTTTTCCGTATTAAACGTGAATTTTGATTTGTTACTGTGCATAAAAATAAATATATAACAGTCATTTTCAACGTCTGAAATAGAAATCATATAGAGTCTTTCTCATTATGTACTTACTTGCAAAATGGTATGAAATATCATATCAAAATAATAATAAATAATGTAACTTTAAAGTTAATTTTTTGCTAAAATCATGTTTCCAAATTATTTATATTTAACTGTGGAGAATACATGATTTACTAAAAACACATATTATAAAAATAAGTGCTCTTCGAGTGTAAGTTTTAACCCAATAGATGAAAACAATGGACATGGTATATGATAGAGCTGCTATCCGGATCCGGATAATTTACCATCCGGATATCTGAGTGCTATCCGGATTCTCTATACGGATCCCCTGTCCGAAACCTCGGATCCGGATCCCCTGTCCGAAACCTCGGATCCGGATTTGCTATACGAAACCTCGGATCCGGATCTGCTATCCGAAACCTCACATCCGAATCTGCTATTGAAAATCATCAAATTTGCATTCTGTATGAGGTTTGTATCAATAAAATTATTTTGTTCGCGAGTTCCCGCTAACATTAAAAAAATAGTAAAGAAAAAATGTTTTACGTTCCAACATTTAGCTTTGTAAAATAATAAAACAAATCAATATTATAAGTAGCTAATAGATATTGCTACGTACAACGTTTTAAGAAGAAAATAACTACTTTATTGGTATGTTAAATAAATTTAAAAAAATGAAAAATCGGGAACAAAAGGTATTTGGTCTGAAGAGAAACACAAAGGTTTTACTAAATAAATAAGAAATATGAAGTAATAATTGGGAAGCACAAATCGGTTAATTCCAAACAAAAAAAAGTTTGCAGTGGGTACCTTTCTGCTCAATCCAAGTTTTGGATAGCGGATCCGGATCCGAGGTTTCTGATAACGGATCCAGATCCGAGGTTTCTGGTAGCGGATCCGGATCCGAGGTTTCGGATAGTGGATCCGGGTCGGAGGTTTTGGATAGCGAATCCGGATCCAAAGATTCGGATATCCGGATAGTTTTGGATTCGGATATGCGGATTTTAATTTTGTCGGATATCTGCAGCACTAGTATATGATGTTTTCTGAATATCACAGTCAGTAGTTTTAAAGTACATATTGCATTATGCAGGTTTCAAATTAATTAGTTAACGTCCTATTATAAAATTTATTTAATTAGCCTATTGTGACAATTGCAAACTCAATTAATGCATATTGCATTTTTTATCAAAATCATGTAATTTACTTCTTGTGACTGATGCTACTTAAAACTTGTGTATATTAGAAATGCACATGAGTTTTTTTATTGTTTTTTGGATTTTGTCCAAATATATTTATAAGCCTAGAAATATATTGCGCTGTACTTCAAAAGATATTTATAATATGTAAATAAAATAGTTTAATAAAAGTTTCGACTTTTTACTTTCAATTATTTGATTGTACTTTCCTTCTATGTAACTATAACATATTAGTTATGGTAAAAATATTACTTACCCTGCATATAGAGCATTTAGACCCTCATAGCGAATGATTTTGAATATGCAATCAATCATGCCCCGGTACTTTAATTTGGCATGCTTGGCATCTGACTTCTGCCCTTGGATTTGCAACCTCGTCTTCGAGGTGTCAACCGGAAAAGTACCTAAAAGCCAGAAGACGTTATCTAACACATTATCATTGCTGAAGATAAACTTACCAAATTCAGCAACACACGATGCAAGACCTCCATAGATAAACGGCCTCCAATCATTCAATCCCATCACACTCTCCGGAGATATTTAAATTATACGGGTTTACGGAGTATTTACAATAATACGCGTGAACAATATTTAAATTTGAACATTTAGGTTATGTGAGATCAACATGAAAACTGGCGCAAGCACACGAACGTCCCATTTGCGCAGTGCAGACCGGTGCAGACTTTTTGCAGGGACGTGCTGCGTAGTATAAGCGCTTGGCGAAAATGGCGTGAGCATAGAATTTTATTTTTAACGTTTTCACCGTTCAAATGATTCAACATCAAAAACCCACGTGGAGAGCATACTTTTTTTTGATCGAGGAATAGGAGTATTGTGATTGGATTGACGCAGATTGACGTATTGATGACACATTCGCAAAGGAGGGGACACAAAACTCATTCATACTTCATACTGTAAATACGGTCAAAAGTAAAAAAAAATGATAAACAAAAAGTATGTGCTATCGAAACGTGGTGTTATTAAAAAAAAACAAGAAATGCCATTAGTGTCGATGACATTATTATAGGAATCAACTTAAAAAGTCGTACTTCCTTAAAACGAATAAAAATAACATTTCAAAACATTATTCAGGAATATAAACCATTATACAGAGTCAGGGTTATTCACGCTATACGGCACGGAATATTGTGGCGAAAATACGTGACTTTCAAAAAGTTTCGTTTTTCGGATATATGCACGTCTATTACGGGTACTTTATAAAGTTATTTTCATCTTATACAGATGTCCCAAAATAGCTCTAAAAGTATCAAAGTTGTGTTTTTTTAAAATGGAACACTATATGAATGTTATTGCATTTTTGGATTCTCCAATCAAAATAAGTGGCTATTTTAATAAGGTTGATAATGCCTAAACCTTGAGGTTTTTGCGGTAATCTGAATTTTTTCCAAATCTAACCTTATATTTGCAGATTTTAAATACTTAAGAAGTCTGTAAGTTATGGAAGCGAAATTTACAATGAAGTGTACCAATAGATAATAATAATAATAACCTTTATTTGCCATAACAGAAAACAAAACAAAAACAAGAAACTGTATAATCAATAAGAAAAAAGAAATCAAATTGAAAGCTACATATGTATGTGGCAAATAAGAAACTGTATAATCAATAAGAAAAAAGAAATCAAATTGAAAGCTACATATGTATGTGGCAAATCTCAAGGTGGAGTTCAGACAAAGTCTGCTTTACAACTCAGGCCTTGATAAAAAAAGAAAAAAAAACAGCCCAATGCAAAACAAAATTATATATACATCATATATTATATATAGATCATATTTTATATCCCAATTATAATAAAGTTGCCATCTTATACAGGACCTACCAATCGGAACTATTAAAAAAAGTTTCTTTTTTCGCTGTGAAAGTAGAAAAGCAATTGCCAATAACTCTTCATCGTCCATTCAATAATTATTTGAATGTCGTTGCAATACAGTGGGTATATTCTGACACATCGTGGCAATGTGGTCCATATAGAATAGATTAAGATTGGAGTGGCACTACAACTTCACCGCGACCTCTTCGGATCTATTGAGATCCCCCTTAATCCTAGAAGGCGTTTTTTAACTTTGCCTTCTTTATTAGGTTTACCTTTGTTGAGAGCGACTCCTTAATGTAGCTATGAGATGTGGGAGTTTCTAAACCAAGTCCTAGAAATCTTGTCCTTGCCAGGTTCTCGCAATGCCACAGCACATGAACTCGGATTTCTTCCTTCTCCTTGCAGGATTTACAGGTCCATCATCAGATCATCCTCTGCTACGCCTATATTATGTATATGCCTCTTTAGACTACAATATCCTGTGAGAACACCTATCATTTTGACAGTCCTTGTAGCTTATCAAAAGGGCCTGTAGGCTTTCTT
>SMLS01062315.1:0-19444 GCA_004785975.1 Popillia japonica | reverse complement strand
TTTTTTTTTTTCAAAAATTTCGAACGTCATTTGTTTTAAATCTACTATCTTTTCGGGATCATAATAACCACAAAATTTAGCACCTTTGCCAAATTTGAACCTATCTTCAATAATAACCGAGATCGCAATGGTGAGGATCGAAAATGAATCAGGCATGGCTAGTTGTTTATTAATTGACACGAATTAAATGTCATTTTTATTCCACTAACGAAGTTGTAACGAAAACCTAATAAATTGTAAAGGTTCTGAAATAAATTGATCTTTAATCGAGTTACCTACATACCTACATTAATAACGAAACGCCTAAGTATTTCTTAATTTTTATTTTTGTGCTTTGTTTTATTTTATTTTATCTTTGTAGTATGTTCATCTATTTACACCACTACGAAGCGGTTAAAGATCAAAAGCCCTCACAATAGAGACACAGACCGTGTTGAAATACTAAAAGTCACCGCACACTAGACCGGCACGGTCCGGCACTGCGCCGGCCGTCAAAAAACGGCGAGGATTGTAGCAGTACTAGAGCTGCTGTCCGAATCCGGATAATTTTGGATGCCGATAATTTACTATCCGGATATCTGGATCTGAGTGCTATCCGGATCCACTATCCGGATTCCCTATCCGGATCCCCTATCCGAAACGTCGGATCCGGATCCCCTATCCAAAACGTCGGATCCGGATCCCCTATCTGAAACCTCGGATCCGGATCTGCTATCCGAAACTTCACATCCGAATCTACTATTGAAAATCATCAATCATCAAATCTGATTCTGTATGAGTATGATTCTGTATCAATAAGATTATTTTTTTCGCGAGTTCTTGCTAACAAAAATAATAAAGAAAAAATGTTTTACGTTCCAACATTTTGCTTTGTAAAATAATAAAACAAATCAATATTATTAATTATAATAAGTAGCTAATATATATTGGTATGTATGTACAACTAACAAATAACTACTTTATTGGTACCTATGTTAAATAAATAAAATGAAAAATCGGGAACAAAAGGTATTTGGTCTGAAGAGAAACACAAATATAAGGTTTTACTAAATAAATAAGAAATATGAAGTAATAATTATAAAGCACAAATCGGTTAATTCCAAACAAAAAAAAATTTGCACTGGGGACCTTTCTGTTCACTCCACGTTTAGGATAGCGGATCCGGATCCAAAGTTTCTGATAGCGGATCCGGATCCAAAGTTTCTGATAGCGGATCCGGATCCGAGGTTTCGGATAGTGGATCCGGATCTGAGGTTTGGATAGCGAATCCGGATCCAAGGATTCGGATATCTGGATAGTTTTGGATCCGGATCTGCAGCACTAATCAGTACAAATAAATACACGAGCGCCCACTAGTCCAGCGCAGCACGGCACAGCGGCGGAGCGAAACCGTTGACGGACGGGATTGTTGGTCCCCGATCCTCACCGGCAAATGACGGGATGCATCGCGCCGGGCTGGTCTAGTAAGCGCATCGCCGGCCGTCGCTAACCAGCATTATCTTATCAAAACTTGGGTAAAAAATCTGTTTTGCGGTGTTTAGACACTTGTTTAAAGTTCACAGCACGCTGGTCCTTAGTAAAAATGGATGAGGAAAAACTAATTTGCTTAGTGCAAAAATATAAGTAAATTTACGATTTCAATGACGTGAACTACGATAATCAACAGCGTAAAAATAACATATGAGAGGAAACAGCAGAAGCAAATATTAAACCCCAGACTGTTTATTACTTAATACTAGGTACCGGAAAGTACTACTGGAAAAGAAAGGTTGTGAACCTTTCTTTAATATTTTATTTCTGGTAGTATTTTTACTATTTACAATACCTAATACCATGTTTTTGAAAACTTTTAGTACAGTTCTAAATATTTCAATATATTTTGTGTATTTTTGGATACCATTTCTTTTAATACTATATTATGCATATTACTATAAACACTATACAAGCATCGATATTAACTCCTACCTAGAAATAGATACCTATGTATGTATGTATGTATGTATGTATATGCTCAACGTGACATTTCTCTTACATGCAAAAGAAAATCACAGCTTCTGGACCAACAAAAGCAGAAAGAAAATAAAAATAAATATGTATTAAGTACTTGCACTCAAGTAAGTATGTACATCTGTTATTGTGGTCTTAATTTAGCATGGTATGTATGTACATACGTAACAATCTATAATTAAATCAACAAGTGAAGCAATGCTAACAGATATTTAGAAATCCACCAGCTTAACTGTCGATAATCATTTACCGTAATTTTATCTTCTAGTTTCTACAATTAAACTATGTACATTATTGCAAGTTGCTCTAACATAGCATCTAGTCTTTTTACAATAAAATCGAATTAGTAATTAGCTACAATTAAAACGCTTACCCACTTTTAAATTCGACTATACCAAAGTCCTCCGCTTTCTTGAACAAAAACCAATTTGAGTTTTCAATTATGTACTTCAATAAATCTGCATCCTCCACTAAATTATCGCTCGTAGTGCACTGCCAATTAGTTAAACGATTAGCCATTCGTTTCACTACGTTAAATTTCGATTTCCATCTTTTAAAAAGATACCTATTTGTACGATAACTAACGACTATTTTAATTCTAATTATGCGACTATTTTTATGAAGTGTGAAAGTTAAATTGCGTTTCCACAGTAAATTTTTATTATCTAGCATTGTGTATGTTTGTAGACGTTTATATCTCAGAAAAGCTATGCACCGTCTGCATTATTGAAACTAAAAATTTCAAGCAAACTTTTTTACGTTTGAAATCACATTCGTTCGTGAAAAGGATGTTGCGTATAACAGGACAATGTCACCATACTTCGAATTATCGATTTACGTAACTATTGTCGATTGTTTGTACTAATCACTGTATTTAGCGGAATATACGTTTAGCTTCTGATGAAAGAATATAAATTTCGTAGATAGTTTCTGTTCGTGTTGAAATATAAAATTAGATGTGACTCCTCCAAAAAATTCTGGGCTGCCGGAGTAATTGCCTTCGATATCATGTTAGTATAGAGTTTTCAGTAAACATATGTACAAAGCTTTGTAGATTCTGGAAATATATTTAATAGACCTAGTTCACTGCATTTCTAAACAAATTAATTATTAGCGTACTACATACTAATACTAATATAAACTCTTTATATGAGCGAACTAGAAATTATGAATATTATTAATGGATATCACATAGCAGTAAAGCAAGTCTCGGATAATTTATATATCTTTCTTAACAATTTACTATCTCAAAGTGAGCATATCTTGGCAAATATATAATAAATGAAGATAATGTTTATTTCCTGAAAATAAAGTAACAAACTAAAAAACACGGAAAACTCCGATATTGGCGTTACATTCGGTTTCTGCACCATGTACATTTTTTCTATACAGCCCTATATAAAAACCATAAGAAGTATTTAGTAGGGTCACCTTTTTATTTTATCACTTGTTCTAAACGGGTTGGCATTTTTTTTTGGTAGGTGGAAGTCCTTTATGAACACCGTATGCATGGATCAAGCGTCATGCGGTAGTGCGGGGTTCTCAATTGGGGTTAGTATACCTACTAAAATCATCTCTGCTCACCCCCAGTGCTCCTCGGAACTATCCCATTGGACTTCAGCATCATGAAAACACTGCACAGGCCCATACTCAGATAGGTGTCAGCCTAAGTCACTTCAATCGTCGTGATCATTCTTTGTTTTCTCGGTCCTCCTGCTCTTTCCTACTTATGCTTATGGTGTGGAGCATGCCATGGATCTTGCACCAATTTTCCTTAGAGTAAGTCATGAAGTCCACGAGTGTGTCGGGAGTACACCGATCTCCTCTTCTACTTTCTTCCTGTGGTTGTTTCACCGGGGCATTCAAAGACTTCAGCAGTGTTCGGTTGACAACAGTTCATACACTCATCTGAGTCATCTTTCCCGAAGCATTTAGCGTAGTATCTAAATGTGCCCTATGCGGAGAGAACTTTGCGCTCAACCCAGGCCCGAATGTTTCGGATCAGTCTCTTTGTCCACTGCCTCTTTTCCTTTTCCTCGTCCAGTGCCCCAGCCATATCCTACAGAAATTCGCTCTTGTCTCAGTATGTCGAGCTCTCGTCGAAGGGGGTGGCGTGGGAGCAGGCAGCAGCAAACAGTGCAGCCAGACCTACCGTTTTCGCGGTAGACTTGGTGCGAATAATGAACACACGAGAATTCTAAGTTCCGAGATTCTTGATGAGCCTACGAATGTTGAATATCTTCCTTCTGAGGTAAATAGTCAACCGTTAGGCGATTCGAATTTAGTAGCAGAACCTGAGCAATCATTGAGTGCTCTTGTGCAGTGTTTGCACCAAGGAGGCAACGGGTGTTCAGTTTCAAAAGGAATTTGAGAGCAAGCTCAGAAAATACTCAAAACTTCTAGAAAAAAATCCCACTGTGCCATTGTATACCACTGTAAGAATTCCTGTTCCCGAAGTCGACAAAGGCCGCGGTGATGCTCGCAATATACTAGCGGTAGTCTTACGAAAAACAGATGACGAACTTTATCGACTCGGAACAAAACAAGGAGTTGTAAAAACAATGTATTCTAGGCAGCAGTTCACAGTTTGTCAAAAACATTACTTAAAAAAGAAGATGTCCTAATCAACAAACCACACTTCGTACAGTTGCGAATCTACAATCTACAGGGACAGGTCAGGGATTTGTAAAATGTATTTGCAAAAACACTGCGATACTAAAAAGTGTTCATGTTTTAAAAGTAACTTTTTATGCACTTCAAAATGTCACAACAGTTCCTCATGTAAGAATAAATAAATATTTCTTTACTTATTTAACTTTGAGTAGGCAGTTAGTAGGTATATTACCTATTTTTTCTATAAAGATTAGTAAGATTGTTAATTTTATTAAAGTTAATTTTGCGCAAATATAAGATGCTGTATTTGTCCGTCATTTAATAGGTTAGTACTTGCATAGATAGCATTGATAAAGACCAAAATCTATTTAGTTTACACATTGCCGGTGAACCAGCAGGTACTCTATACCATCCCTAGGAATTGTATACATTACCTAGGCAAAGTATGTAACAGACAATAATATTCATAATATTTCACACATTGCCTGGAAGCCCTAGGCATTCTATAGATTGCCTAGGTATTGCGTAGAATGCCTGAATTATACAGATTGCCGGTAACATATACAACGCTGATGAGAGCGGATTTAATCTAGAAGTACATTCCGGTCGTACTGTAGCTGTGAAGGGTGAGAAAACCGTTGAAGGTATTGTGCAATCCTTGCCCTCTACAACTCATGGTTACATAATTTTGCCAGCCATTTCTGCAGACGGACTTTCACCACTATTTTTAGTATTAAAGGAATCCACGAATACGTTTGGACCTCAAGTTGCGCAATCATTGTTTCGACCTAGAAATATGCATATTTCTTCCTCTGGCTAACAGATGTTTTTCTCTCGAATACCGGGCCAAAGAGGGTTCTTTTGATTGAGTCTTGGAGTGGGCATTGTGTTGCCGAACTTCAGCAATTAGTGCCAAAAGACAAAACTTTTTACATTTTAAATATACCAAAGATGCGCAGTCTACACCCTTGTGTAGTATTTGCAATAAACCAGCTATTGTACGGTGTTCATGATGCAAACAAAATCTGGGTTTTCAACACGTTTACACAGACTATCACTAGTATAATACTTACATAGCTTAATTACTATGTGCATATTAATCTTATTCGCTATTGCAATACATATATACCAATATAATACCAATAATCGCATTAGAGTATGTCATGTATTTAAACATTTATAATATATATTTTGCGTTATTATTATTAGTATTAATAATTTTCTAAATTTATTATACATCACCGTTTTCTATGCAAAAGCGATCTTTTTTTGATGTAAGTACTCTGTTCAGAGGATTGCTTGCCTGGGCATCACGGAGGTCATGTCTTCGACGCCGAGGGCGGCCATGGAGGACATACTTGATCTCCCTCCGCTACACCTGGCGTTGTGGTCAGAGGCTGCCCTGGGGGCTTACAGGTAAAAATGTAGTGGATGCAAAGGCCTCACTGGTAGAACCGGTGACCATACGGACATATTCACCTACATCGAAAATACGGCACCACTGTCCGTTAGGCCGGACAGGATCCCGCCCATCTTTAGTTTCACTAGCAACTACAAAGTAGTTATCCCCCCACCAGGGAGACTGCTATAACCGACATCCGCAAACGCAAGCAAGAGCTTCAACGTTGGTTTGTAGATGCATCCAAAACTCCAAATGGCACAGGCATTGGAATCTGGAAGAACGGGGAGCCGCATGGTGAATCCATCAGCCTGGGGTCCTCTCCTTCCGTCTTCCAGACCGAAATTATAGCCATTCAGACGTGCGCAGAAGGAATCTTAACCTCCTCGCATAGGAATGAAGCGGTGGAAATTCTATCGGACAGACAGGGTGCCCTCAAGGCCCTACAAGCTGTCAAGTTTGATTCCGAAGTTGTTTTAAACTGCCACAGGAAGCTGAAACAACTGGCTGAACTTCACAGCGTTACGCTGAGACGGGTGCCGGGCCACTCGGAGATCAGGGGGAATGACGTTGCTGACGAGTTAGCAGTGAACGACTACACATAGGTCCGGAACCGACGTGTGGGAGTTCCTTTAGTTGCGTCAAGGCTTTCGTCAGAACTCAGCTCGCTGCCAGACACCGGCCCCACTGGAGGGGACTCAGTGGAATGAGACACTGCAAAATCCTGGGTGTTCACTCGTACCAGGACAGGCTCCGTAAAGCCGTCTCTATGAGCAGGCGCAGGCTAAGGATGCTAACAGGTGTCCTGACTGGGCACCGCACACTGAACAAACACCTGTTTCGCATGGGCTTAGCAAACTCTCCCCAGTGCAGAAGCTGCGGGGACGTAGAGGAAACTCCCGTGCATCTTCTTTCCGGCTGCCCTGCATGAGACATGGAAACGCGGAGCTACTTTGGGGTCCCGAGATTGGACGAACCCAAACTAGAGAAACTAACTCTGGCCCAGTTCGCACACTTTTTCTTACAGGTGCAACCGGGATGGAAGGCCTAAACGATATGGGGGCACAATAGGCCTTTCTGGCCGAGTGGCCGTACGGCGTCACCCGCCCATGGGACAATAAAAAAAATTAAATAATTGCTCACTTAGTATAGCTAAGCTTAATTCCTTTAATGTTTCGTGTTCTATATGTAAAAAAAATTACATCTACATTTTGTTACTATTATAAGCTTCAACATTTTTAAACATTTTCCAATAACTCTCTAGCTTTTAAGAATTGGCCAATCATACATTGCCAAATCAACGTTCGATTACGAAATATGTAAAAATAGATAGCGCTCATTTAAAAAAGTAGAGGTATGGTCTGTATAATCCATACTATACATCTTGAATATATGGCTATATCTTTTAAGATAAGTCATTTTAAAGTCACTAGATATACTAAGTACCGCAATACGCAAGGCACCTGTGTTAGAGAGAGAAGTACATTTTGGACCCAAAATGGCGGTTATATTTACCTCGTATTGACAGCCTCTTAACACACATAACCTTAATTTTGAGTGTTTCTTTTCACTGACTTCTTTCTTTCAGTCTGTGCTTTGTTAGTGGTGATTTGATTAAGTGAGTTTTATTTTATTAGTTGCCATTTGCAACAAAATGCCTGCATATTGTTTATCTCAGTGTACAAACAGGCCAGAAAAAGGCTTTAAAATGTACAGGTATACCAGGTAGCTGTGTAATTTAAGATGTAGATCGTCTGCTGCAGTATTGTGATTCGACTAATGAATTAGAAAAAACAGCGAACGACGATGATGAAGAAAACGTTGACCTAAATTCATTCCAGGCTTGGACAAATAACCAAGAGCTAGCCGATGCGGTAAAAGCAGCATTGTATTATTTACTTGGTGCTCTGATATTCAAAGTAAAAAAAATATTTCACTTTGTGAATTATGATACTGTTTTATATCCACAACAGAAGATAAATATCAAGACATAAATAAAATCACAAAACTGTGTGAATGTAAAAGTGATTCCAATTTATGTTGTGTTTATGTGTCCAACTATTTGACTATTTCCACAAGTGTGGAATGAAATACCGCGCGAATGAAAAATTGATATTAACTAATAGTGTCAGTTCGAAAACATTTTAAGATAACTACAAGATTTGCCCCATATTCCAAAATGTCATAATATTCTCGACAAATTTTAAGTTTTTTTTATTAAAAACAAGAATATTAGTTTCCTTAAAACAAAGGAATATGACTAACGACAAAAATGACTTCTATTGACAATAGAAGCAACAAAACTATCATTCTAATATGTTTAAAATTTTTATCAGAGACTTTATAAATGTAATACAATACTTTTGTAATTTTGATTGTAACATTCATCCTTTCTCTTATTACTTTTGTATGTGTATAATCACTTATATGTACATCTTAAGATAAATAGAAATTATTGTTAATAATGTTCTCCAATATGTACATATATTATAATATCCAATAAATTCATTATAAAACTTGTATGCATTTTATTCATATCTAAACAGGCCTAACGTAACTTCACACTTTCCGGGCAAAGAGACTGGGTACAGTTTTATCCATTTCAATATCACCAAATGAACTGTCTTCGTTAACTCCGAGTAGCACTGAACTACACGGACTCCATAGAAATACGAAAAATACATTCAAATTTACCGCGCTAGTTTGGACCCAAAATGGACGTATATTGTGGTACTTAGTATATCTAATGACTTTAGTATTTTAAGTCATTTGACACCGCGATGTTATTATAAGACGTGAAGGTTAATTATCTAAATAAATACAGGTTATGCCCGTTTGCAAAATTAACGAATTTTAACCTCGGGGTAGCATGAAGAAATAAAACAGGCAAGGTTCCAAATACTTACATATGTATTACAGGTCAAAAATAAAATAGATGCTTTTACACATACAGGTAATAGAAATCAAACGAAATGTCTACAGAATGCAAGAATAGCAAAACAAGCAGTTTATACAATAATACTGGAGGCAAAAGAAAGAAATTCTTGGTCGTACACAGGTGATAACAATAAAATGAAATACCAATTACATGAATGACAAAACAGGTGGTTTACCACACGGGATGCTGGAGCAACAGATATATTACAAAACAGTATGATGTCTCTATATACAATAATAGCAATGAAAAAGGTACAAGTGATGCTCACATAAGATACAAGCAAAAATCAATCGGTTAAATATTAATTATGTTGATAGTTATATGCAAGCTAACGGAGTGCATGTGAGGGTCTACTCTTGACACCTCGCCGGAGGAAACAAACGCTGGGGCCAACAAAGCTTCGGCTCGCCCAACGGTCAGGGTCTGGATGGTTCTACAGTGGCTAACGGAAACTCGACACATATCACAGAACACTTTGGGGCCAACAAGGCTTCGGCTCACCCAACGGTCAGGGTCTGGATGGTTCTGCAGTGGCCAACGAAAACTCGACAAATACCACAGAACATTTAGGGCCAACAAGGCTTCGGTTCACCCAACGGTCAGATCTGCTGGCCAACTTAATCGACTCTGGCAATCAGGTAGGGAAGGGAAGAGAGCTAGAAAGCAAGTGGATTTTAACATCAAAACGCGGCCTTTATATATCCTGGCCAGTACCTTTTTGTGGCATGACATCATGAGCAAAAACATGGTTAAAATATACATAGCATATCAAAACTGAACACATACAGGTTAGTTCGCAAGTATATTGACATGTATTTACAAATGCAAGAAAACCATTTTAAATTAAATAAAAACTTCAAACTTCAAAATAAATGAAAATATCTTTAACGAAAAATTGTTTCTCTTGCCGCGAACGGAGTTCGTTACAGCGTATAGCAGTAACTAACACTGTATGTAATAGTGCGGACCCTCCCTTGCAAATTATTGCCTACTGTTAGCGTTACTGTCTAAGTTTAGTAATACTAATTTCGTGTTCTTTATGTGTATTCTGTATTTGTGGTGTTTTTGTTTATATTAAATATAGTATAGATATAGTATGTTATGGAATAAATTGAATTATTTCTTGTGCATTGTTTAATTAATCTAAAAGTGCGGAATTTTTTTTTTTTTTCATAATCAGCCAAATACAACCAACTGTAATATTCAGATGTAAAATTGTTGCATAACACAAAAATTGGTAGGTATTATTGTAAATATACTATTCCTTTGATTCCCTGCAACCCAGATGCACACTACACTCCACTGATTCTTTTATACCATCATGTGTTTCACCGTTCTCTTTACTACCGGCAAAAGAATACTTTACTCCTATTTATTTGTAACCAGTTTTTTTTACTTTTTTATTCTAATAGTTGCTGAAATATTTATGATTTCACAGCATTACATCTCCGCTATAAACCACAACAAAAAATGCTTACATTATCAATTAATTAGTTTTTTTTGTACTTTCGAATGTGAATGCGATGTAAACGGTATACCTGATGGTTATATCTTATATTCAATCACAATATTACAGACATGCTTCCTTATGTGAGATAAATTGATATAGGTACTTTCTAAATACTTCTACAATGAAATGATCTATTTTCTAATAATTACATCGTTGAAAGAAATATTTACAAATATACATATATATGTATATGTAGGTATATAATGTAATATAAAATGACGGTTCAATTACAATGAAATTAAAAATAGTAAATCTTTTTCTCGTAGCTACTTACTGTCGTAAATAAGCAGGCTGCTGTTATGTAATTATTGTTAATAGAACTTCTATTACAATTTATGATGTAGCAACTTAATCCGAAATCATAACGAAGAAAATATGTAATTAAGGATTATATCTGTAAACCATTACGCAATGAAATAAATAATCGCAGTATGTCTCAGTGGTACTTTTAATTTACTTAGAATACCTCGTATCGTTAGCTGTCGTCAATATATTTTACATGTATGTATCCAATTCAATGCTCGATATCAAATACCATCCTTATCTATGATTTCGAAATACATATTAAAAATCCGTACACGAATTCATTCATAATAATAATATCGGCCGAAGATCCAGCACTTCCGTCGATAAGTAAACGAAATTTCAGAACAGCAGTGCTGAAAGTAGTGAATTTAATCGAGAACGACTACATTCAATTTTCATGAATGCGAACGTAGATTGCGAGAGAAAAATCTCACGTGGACCTCTTCTCCGCAGCGTTGTCGATCAACAAGTTAGTGCATACAATACCATCAAAATTGGTCGATAAAACAAGGGACCAATATTTTGTGGAACAGGAGTAGTAATAGTTAGGTTACATAATTATGTATATTCATTCTCCTTTTACCAGTTAAGTAGTCAAATTCGACCATTTAAGATTAAATGTCGATTTAAAGTTAAATGTTCTTTTAAAATGAATGGTAGTACACCGCAGTTACATTTAAATGTCATTTGACGTAAATGCTCATTTAAATACATGAGTAACGCCGCCGCCGCCCGTAAGAGGGTTGCATGTTATACAGGATGCACTTCGTCAACCGATCGATGGATATATCAGTATTGACTGGGCTACTACTTGCCCTGGATTGTCGGCTCGTTAGTGAATCTAATGTATCGCTGAACTGCGGTGAACAAAATGGAAAATCGATGTATAATATAAAGATACAACAAGCCAGTGCGATGGCACATGATGCTATAGCGAATACGCCTTGCTCGTTTTAACAAAGAGAAACTAGGTAGCTATGCCCATCTTTTATTTTTAACTTTAGGTATCGACGACTCACAGACCTTCACATGATATATACATATTCAATCTAAAATCGCGTTAATTTTACTACTGTATTGCACGTCAAATGTTTAAATTAAACTTGCTCTTTTATTGTTAATATACTTTACCTTTTGAATACGGAGTTCTAACATCAAATATATCTTACAAATCAAAAGCTGAATAGATACAAAGAAGTTGATACAATGTAATCAGGCTTAGAGACGTAAAAGTGTTTGGAACAATATATGGCGAAACAACAAAAAACAGGTATGGTATGTGAGAAAGAATTTGACCTAGCGATGCGGCACGAAACATAGAAAGAAAAGAATTTGAAGAGCACGGGCATACAGAGGGGCACGGTTAACAAATTATTAAAATCGATAGCAGCCATGATGGAAGCGCTAAACTACAGTATCAAGAAACAAAAGGTTCAACAATAAAGTATGAGGTACTATTTTACAGAGTTGATTGGGAGTATAAAAATGTGTCCTGTACCTACATACAATAAGGACTTAAATAGTGCTATCGGTTGGCTGGCTAGTATTAAGTTCACCCCGAACAACCGCTAGAAGAGTGCAAAATAAGGTCCATCTTAGTCTAGTCGGTCCGATTAGATAAAGACGAAGAAGACCTAGAGTAGAAAGTCGAGGATCAATAAATCGACTAGGAGGACCTCTCAAAAGAGGAAAATGCAGATCAGCATCCGAAGCAGCAGGAGACGGGAGAAGCACCTCCGAAGTGGCTAAGCGACTGTAGCCAAGAAGTCCATTGGCCTGTCAGTATCACCAAATGTAGTAAACTTTTTAACTTAAGTTGGTAGTGAATAAAACAAACGTTAGTGGTAGGATGAATTTGGCAGAAAAAAACGAAAGCGTGTATTGCGTTGAGATCGCATTAATTTTAGTAGTGTATTCCACGTATAAATTAAACTCGTTCTTTTATTGTTAATATTGTTAGGAATAACGCCATCTAGTGACCGAGCAGTTTAAATGCATTATGCAGTGTACTGTATTTTATCTGGACGGCTCGCGCGTATTCTCGAGACATTCGAGAGAGGGCGTTCTGGGACGGCTTAGTGTAGTGAATTCTAGAGAGAACAAACTCGTAGGCAGCACAGTTCGTTTGAGAATTGCGGATCACAGCTGTTCGCGAAACGTCAGGTGTAAACCATGAACCAACACGGCGTAAGCCGGAAATGGCTACGACTATGATGACCGGCCGTGAAAGCCTGAAATCTTATTTAATTGTGTTAAATTAGTTTAAATAAATACTTCTGTGAAAATATTATCGTCTGACGATTATTTAAAACCCGAAAACGTAACACTATACTTTACTTTTTCAAAGAGTTCTAAAACCAAATACTCGTATATCTTACACTATATCGCTCATCCAATAGAATAGCGACACAACTCAAAAATACTGCTCTTCTTTTTCGGGAGCCACGCTTTTAAATTTTAAATCTGGTTTTTAAGTGTTTTCAAGTTCTAGATGTTGTTCAGCTTTTTAACATAAGTATATATGAATGATGAAATATGATATTATTTATTTGAACGTCTAACCGTAAACAAATAAACCGAACGAGGATAAATTAACAAACAAAGATTTTAACTTATAAATAGAATATAAAAAAAATTATCGACGATTACATAAGTGCAAAATATGAAATAGAAGTAAGTAACCATTGTAAACTATTGACCACTAAAAAGCTTCTCAAAAATTAGGAGGTATAATAAATTTTATAAGAATTTGGGATAGTTGGTTCCTTGTGGGGTGTTAAATAACGAAAGTATGCTCTTCTTTTTATTAGGTATCACTTATCCCGGCTGGATAATTTGTATTTAGGAAGTCTTTAATGACTGAAACCAATTCGAACAGTATTACACAAGTGTTTTAAATCCTAAATGTTATCGTGAGTCATTTCATTCACTTTATATGGGCCTCTCGTTTTTTTTTCAGTATTTACTCTGGCATACAAATAGGTCCAGATTTTAGAGAGCGTATAATGTTCCGTTCAATTAGAGAATGTGCATTATTTACGAGTAACTCTTGATATTTTCCAAATTCTTTACAGCTTAAAGGTACATTGAAAGAAGAAATTTATTTTTCTGTTGCCCTGCACAATTGTCAGAGTAAAATAATTCATTTCTGACATCCTCAAAAATGTTATTTAAATTTTGCAAGTAATTTAAAGGCGCATGGGCCAATTCATTGACTCCCCTGTTACCTTGCGCTTCATGCCAAACAGCACTAAACTTCATTAGTCCTCATGCTATAATTGTGAAGATAAATACATTCAGTTTCGACACGTAATAAAAAGAAGAATTATTACCCCTTGGACATGGTAGCACGGATTGCAGATCATATACGGCTACAAAATCTATTGATTCTTTGTCCACACTTTTTTCCACACGTGATTATGATTTGCTTTACTACAGCATCAAAATGGTGAAATGGTGTTTTCCTCATTAATTGGTCATTAATTGATTATTTAAAAAAACAAATTGAACCGCGTTATTCTCGTGACGGCTGTTGATTCTCTAAGTTCGTGTGTTGCATGCTTTCATATGTTTCTTCGCCAAATCTTTGCAAAAGAACGACACAACTCCAAAAGTGTCACTATTGTATTAGAAAAGTACTTACCCGTAGAATAGTTTTTCGACACTTTGTGAGATGTGACACTGTTCCACGCATGGACGCAACTAGAGATAATACTATAGAGATAGGAAACTTCAATACTAACAGATGAAACCGTATTTTGCGCCATCTACCAGATTCGAAGAAACTAATTTCATATGGCGGCTCAAATTCAAATTAATTAAATTTCAAGTTTTTTATTTGTTCCAATTCACTCATGAAACCGTAAATTTATCGCCAAACACATATACATATAAGTATGCTATGCATGTGTTTGACCACAAATATAGATACAATTTTATGAGTGAATTGAAACAGAATCAGAAATCCTATTACGCAAGCAAGGAATGATACCTACTTGCTTGAATTTCAACAAATCATTATAATTACTTTTATGAAACTAGGGAATTTGATATTAATTAGTAAAATAGAGAAATAAAAACAGATAATGTGTTTATTTGTGTTTTGTTGATTTTATGAATTTTGTTTTACAATATTTAAAACACTTTGTGGAAAAATACCTTACTGAATTGGTACGTCTATGTGAGGAAATGCTGTTGGTTTTAATGTAACTCCGGTAGAATCCTTAGTATCAAAGTTTTTACGGCACACACTGCAGTTGCGATATATTTTCGATGGTGTCATGCCTCGCTCGGACAACCTTCTATTTCCACGTCTCTTAACCCATTTTCTAAATAACACCATGTTTTTCTCTGCATTTGGAAAAGAATGTTTACCATACCTAATTAATAGTTAAATAAAATGAAATGCAAAACTATATATTATCTTACCGGTATCACTTATAAACTGCAGCAATATTCTATTACGTTGTTAAAACTTTGTTTGTGGCACAATAAAAGGGAAGAATAAAGGAGAAGGAATTAATAAAAATATGTACACCGACTACTACAATTTTACTTATTAATACTATTACTACTGCTAATAGTGTTAACAAAAACTACTACTACTACCACAATACTATACAAAATGCAACAACAAACGCTTGATATTAAAATTAATAAAAAAAAATAATTCTTACAAAAAGAATTCTAACCTATACTACAACTACCTATTACTACTGCTAATAGTGCTAATAAAACTATAAACTCTACACCAACAAGAGAAAGAAAATAAATACTGTGTAAAATAAAACTTAAATAAGCGAAAAGATTATTAATACGGATATAGACGGTTATACAAAAGCTAAGGCATGTGCTCACTCACATATAATGTACAGCTGGATGCAAAGGTATCCGGACACGTATCGACAGAGAAACACCTGCCGCGTAATATTGTTGTTCCGCACGGTATACTGACCCTCCGCCTATTCGGAACAAAATATTGTGCGGCAAGTGTTTCTCTGTCGATACGTGTCCGGATACCTTTGCATCTAACTGGACACAACAATAAACAAGCAATATGGCGTTCAGAAATGGCCAAGCGGGAAGCAGGCGGGAACACTCCAACGCTTCTAGCGCCACTCCACGGATTTGAAGAAACTAAACGTGGCTTCACCTTGGGAATTCAAGTGGATCTAGCGCGGACGCAACTATTTCTTTTCATGGTTGTACTAACAATAAGACTAAATGTGACAATCTTGCTAAAAAAAAACTTGTCAGTTGCATCTAAAAGAGTAGTGACACTTCTGCCATCTAGCGGCTACAAATCAAAATGCAGTTGTGACGCTATTTTATAATAGTCTCTACCACTCCAGGAACCAAGTTATAGTACCTAATAACTCAAAAAGGCTAGTTTTTGAATTGTGTCACTATTCTATTGGATGAGCAATATGTAGTGTGTCGAAGAATTTCCTGATAATTACTAATCAAGATACCATTAATACGCGCTTTTGAGTGTCGAAAAGTGAGAAGATAAAAATCTCGACGAATGAAAATAACGACCCAACCAGAGGCGTATAAAAACTGTCAAATATCGACCTATAAGTTAGACCGATTAGACAGCTTAGGGATATCATCTTACGTCAGCGATCACGTGGGTTTTGATTCTAAATGAAAGCTCTGTATTATACCTATGTATGAAGAAATTCTCAGTGGCTAATGTTTCTATACAAACATACGTACTACCTATGTAATACTTACACATATCTCTTTACGTCTAAAAATACCGGTGTGCGCCATGTTTAACCAAAAATAAATAGCTTTGTTATTTTACTTTGTTGTTAAAATGCTAATACACGTACTATATACAATAAAATATTAAAATGAGAAAGACAACAAATAAATTTCATATATTTTGCGTACCAAATGGCGTAATAGAAGGTCTGCTTAATACTAATAACTTAATCAATAATTAATCATTTAATAGTTTTAATTTATTTATCTATCTCGCTATCAGTAGTAGATAAACACTTACCTATCCACATCGCATCTTCTAGTATAACACGATAAGCCACACGTTTTTCCATACACTTCATTTGCACATTTCACACTTGGATAACAAACAATGTTCTCATTGTTGAAGTATTTCTCGCCTAAACACTTCTGAATACTGGTTTTCTTATTATGTTTTATATTGGCTACATAGCGTATATTGTAAGCATGCCTTTTAAGTTTTTGTTCTTGAAACACATGTAAACGCAACAATTCGAAAATACACATTATTTAACAAAAATAAGAAAAACTAAATACATTAAAAATATAAGAGACACATTCGGTATCACTTCCAGCGCGAAACTCGTTCGAACAAGAAATAATGATTTCTGTCTATAAATGTTAGTTGTTTAGAAATATAGATGATCTGTATCTGCCTTTTTTGTCAATCATGAATCGCGAATCTCAGCCGTCTATTGGAGCAGTTTTTGCGTAAATGGCAAGTACCTACGCCGCTTACGATGAAAATCTAATTGTCCACGCACGAAAAACCTCGCTATCGGCTTAGTCGTTACCTTCTTTTTTTGTATTATTTTCCATTCGAACGGCGTCATGCATCCAACTATTAGTGGAAAGTGGCTATCGGTTTTGACGATGTTTTGCGGTAAATGTAGAACACAAGAAAGTAAAATTATAAATTCATTTAACCGGAAACTGTACAATTTGCATCAATAATATACTGATTATTATGAAGAATTTGATCTAATTAGGAATGCCCTGATTATTGATTGATATTAAAGGTTTAAAAATAAAAAACTGTATATAGAAAACTATTAATTAAACTATTTTAATTTTTAAATAGAACGAATGCAGCACTTTGTAATAGATATAACTTACATCATGTAAAAATATATGTAGCGTATAATGAAGTTATCTTGCTTTCAATATCTATCGAAGGCTTCCACAATTCGAGTCTCTACTATGTGGGCTTCCGGGATTGATCCGTTATAATAGCGTAGTAAATGTATCTACAATCCAAAAACATTGTAGACTAAACGCATAAAACAATACGTCACAATACCTCCTCGAAAAGTGTGATTTACGGATTGACTTAGCGAAAACTTCTAACATTGATCACTAGAGCGGCGAGAGTGTGTGCAGTTTGTCATTGGCGTTACGTTGTGTAACACGCTAAGTCTCGCATCGCCACCAATTTTCGTTGAAAATTGAGACCAATTTACTATCTGGATAATAAGATAAGTTAAAAGGTCATAAAAATACATACATATATTAGTTAATTCCTATTACAATAATATTGAAAACGTACTTGACAATTAAAAAAATATATAACACAATTTATCTACGCAACTGCATATACCCAATCGATGCTTGGCTGACTAATATTCAATAGCGAACTGCACCGCATGTCTTCACTCTATTCGTTACCCACTAAAACGTTTTCGTCTCTAGCGTGGTGGCACCACATACTTAAAATATATGTATATACCGCGTATGACTTATTGCGCAGCCATAAGGCGCAGAGTTTTTTTAATAAAGTAAAAAAATGAGAGTTGTTATGTATTTTATGTATGTTGCGCCCTCTTTTGTAAGTTGAGGTTTTTTGTTATCGTTAAGTAGGCAAGCAATAACACGCATGTCTAAGGCGTGTAGTGAGAATGTAACAATACAATTCTTAGAGAACAATAAAGTGCATATTACAATTAACCAACTTCAAATATACAGTCCACTAATAATTCAAAACATTTTGGTCCATACGAGTCGGATTTTGGAAAAGATCATCCATGATATTGGGAAAAACAGAAAAATAAGAAACGGTTGAGCACGTGGAAGAACATAAGGAAAGGTGGGAATAAAAGGAACGATTAATACAACACAGTGGTAAATCAAAATACATTCAAATCAGGGTAAGTTGCATATACGGCATTCGTTTTTCCATATCCTTCAAGTTTCATTTTTGTGGTTATATTCTCATTTAACGGCAAAATGACAGACATGAAATCGTTAATACGGAAACGTGGCGGCATAAAACACAGTTTCACTATATTCAAAAAGCATGTACAATCAATAAGCAACAACATACAACACACGAGTGAGGGGTTAGCTGAATTACAAGAAAGAGTATTAAAATCAGAGTTATTATACGGGGAATTTTTAAAGTTGCAAACAACAATAGAGGAAATTAGTGAGGAAGATGCTGTACAACAACAGTATTCTGAAAGAGAGGCAATGGAAAACGATTACATTCAAGCTATTTCTAAGGCTAAACTCATGTTATCACATAACGGCGAAGCAGATAAAACAAATACAAATTCTGTTCGGTCTAGTTTAGTAACAAACGATCATGTTAGCAATGTCAAATTATCCAGAATTCAGCTACCGAAATTCAGCGGCGATTACGAATCGTGGATTGAATTTAAAGATACTTTTCCGTCAATAGTTCATGAAAATTCAATAATTAGTAATGTTCAAAAACTTCATTATTTAAACGCGAGTGTTCAAGGTCAGGCTGCTCAGGTATTAAGTACACTTGAAATTAGCAACAGTAATTATCCAGTTGCGTGGAAGTTACTTTGTGATTGTTATGATAACAAACGACTTCTAGTTAATAACCATATAAAGTCTTTATTTAACGTTAATTGCATGAAGTTTGAATCGGTTTCAGAGTTACGTAGGCTTTTTGATG
>ML217731.1:315-30514 GCA_004785975.1 Popillia japonica | reverse complement strand
CGAATATACAGGGTGTTCCATTTAAATTTTCATAACTTTGGTACGCACCTTTTTTTTGGATCGCCCTGTATATTTCCAAATAATTTTAAAATGTGCTCCTAATGAACCTACACAATCTTTAGTAAAAAGATTTTTAAAATACTTTACCATTTCTCGTATATAAACCGACGGGAATGTGGTGCCCCACCCTGTATATGTATATTTGAAGATGTTCCAGATCTTTTAATATACATACTCTATTTTTATATCTACTTAAGATTTGCCAGATTATTAATTATAAATTAACATCATTGTAATTCACTTTCGAGGTCAGACTCCTCACATATATGTAAATACAATATACAATAATAAATTGTTAGATATTTAAAACAGATTAGTCGAGTAAATACCTTATTTTCAACTTTACAATACGTTGTCAGGAGAGTAAGTCCCAAATTAATCTCCAACTCGATCCGAAGCCGAACGGATTTTATCAGATTCATCATATCGGTAATTTCATCCGGCATATCAAATTGCATATTATCATTGTATTAGGTCCTGTTTTATTACATACATACGTGCGTACTTATGTATAGGTACATATAAATAAAAATGAATGAAAATATGTTGTACTAAATTGATAAATCGTGCACTAGCAGACGATATCACTTGAGAAGACCGCATTTATTGTTATATAAGTTAAACAGTTTAAGTTTAAATTTATTCACATTTACGAAAATAATGAGTTTGGAAGAATTACAATAGGTTTGATTTCCGTACACATCTGATACAAGCTATTAATTGCACCGAAGAGCTCCTACTACTACAAAATCTAAAATTAAAAGATTCTAGTCAAATTTTGTTGAAGGACCAAACTATTTTTTATTGGTACAGGTGGTTAGACATAGGCGTGCAATTATTTATATACATATGTATATATCTTCGCTTATATTACTTTAATTTTCAATATAATTAAATTTAAGATTAATATTCTAAGATTTAAGCACTGTCATAAATATAATCTTGTAAATCTGGTGTAATGAAGCTTAAATAATATTAAAGCCAGTTATTATTTAAATAGGAACATTTTGGAATTTTATTATTTTTTTCTTAATCAAAGTAAATCAATATTTAAAAGCGAATCTATTGGATTTTATTGTTTATCTTCTTTAATAATTGACAGATTTATAAAAATAATAATATGATAATTTCAGTTAGAGGTTAGCGTATTATAGTATTACATTAATTTAATTAAATGGTAAGCTTAATAATATATAAAAAAATAATATTATGAAATTAAATAGTATTGCTTTCCTTTCAAAATTTGTAAAGAAATTTATGTAATATTTTTTTACGAATTTGATTCTAAACATTACATAACTTTATCCAGATTAGATACAATTTAATTAGCAATATCACAATAAAATTAACATTTACAATGTACATCCATCACATGTGCATTAAAGATTGATAAACACAATAATCACGAGATTAATTTTCTACGACACATTAATTGCCAATAAATACCATAAAATTTATACCTTTCAAATTATGTAACAGCGTAATGTTTTTGCCTTTCCAGTAAGGATTTTACCGTTTACAAAATCGTAAATCTTTTCAGATAAATAAAGAAAGAGAAAAAGAGCTGCTACTAAAACGTGACCATCAATCTGACGTATCTATCAAATAAACTGAGTGAAGAGACCGATATAACATGCGCGCCAAAAAGTCCAGGCGTAATATAAATATTTGATTTTTACATTTATTTAATTATTGCATACGTACATACGAGCTTATGTAAGATGTTTGCGCCCGTGAAAAAGTAACACATCTGTATTAGACCGAAATAAAACATTTCTCGTGCTTAGAGCAAATATACCCAGACAATTTTTTTTTGTTATCTTTTTCTAAATTATCCGCTAGACACTTTTTAAGAAGCTACGTATGTAAGTGTAATTACGTCGATAGTTAGCTATCGGTGAAAATGATCAAATCCGCCGATGTCTAGCCATATAAATCAAGATGTCAATCAATTTTCACAGAAAAAAGATTTTTTGTATCTGTATCGTACATACATAGATTACGTAAAAATTAATTCAAATCTTTCTGTAGTCATTTTGAAGATAAGAATTAAAATAAATTACTTCTTTCAATACGTAAATGTATACAAGACCTAGTATGACAAACACATCGTATATAATATCTATTAATTATTCTTATTAGTTTGTATTTACTCATTATGCAAACTAGGGAGGTAATACAAGCCTAGCTCAATTATTGTTATTAACATACTTATGTATATATGGTAAATAAAGATTGGACAGTTTCCATATAACAACGTATTGAAAGTGTCCAATGTCTACTTACCATGAGTGTACACATGTACTATCGAGGGCAAATGTAATGAATCAGACTTCAAGCGACATGGCCCTCCGCAGGCAGTCGACAAATTTAAACATTTTTAAACAATATTTTGCACGATAAAATAATGACTAATTTATCATAAACTTTTTTTTTATTAATTTATCTAGGTACGTTCTACCTGAATTCAGTATCATCATATTCATTTCCAATATATTCACAATTCGCTAGGTTTAAATTCTTTTTTAGTATGCATGCATCATAAACCAATCAAAACACCCATAAGCGTGCATAATCGGGCGTTTATCGCACGCCATGCGATAAAGAGGTTGCTTGGTAACAGCCAATCCCAAGCGTTTAATAGTCCAGTGAAATGTCGGGAAATGTCAAATGACATATAAGTACATGTCACTCGATAATATGTATTGGAATTATTGATTTGAATTATTATTTGGACTTTGCCGGTATTGAACTTAATTCAGCTTCAGCAGCTAGTTTTTGAATTTCTGTCGACATTATTAATACAACAATGAGGTTTGATAATTAAGTGAAATGTCAAATGACATAATATAGAGACACATGTCATTCGATAAAATGTATTGATATTATTGATTTAATTTCTTCTAGTTAAAATTATTCTTGCATTTATACTAAAAAATATCGTATGACACAGTACATAATTAGCTTTTAAAGCACTCGTACCGTCGTAACGTTAAAGCCACTCCGCTTCGCGTCGTGGCTTTAAACTCTTACTCGTGCTTTAAAAGCTCGATTATGCACTAGTGTCATAATATACTATTAAATCCTCGCTACCGGAAAACCCACAATAGACGCGTTTTATAGCAGTTTGATGCATTACATTTGCCCTCGATAGTACATACATACATACCTACGAAATATCATTAAATGACCTAGATCCTGTAGTTTTCAAACTATGTTTTTTTGAAATCATTAAAAAATGATGATACAAACAACTAAGTGCTACAGTATCGTGGATTTTTCTCTATTGACCTCAAAAAAAATTGCCCTTGCCTTATTTATAATGCTTTATCAATTCTGTGCATACAGTAGTATTAAAACTTTTTGAAAATGACATGACATTGTCGTTTCTTGAAAATGTCAGACTGACGTTCCTAGTAAGTATCACATTAACGTTTCACGTAAATGTCATGCGTACGTCAATCATAAATGTCAAACTGACGTTTCTTGATAAGTTGTCACTATAGCTTAAAATTACGCGATTTGGCTTGTGCAACAATGTGAGTAGATTTTATTTTAGTATACAGAAATAAATTGATTTTTGGTTGTTTTTCAAGTCATTGTTCTATAAATAATAAATAAAGATAAACTGAATATTTTTACGGTGTGTCATCTTAATTGCCACCAAATATTCATACATACTTATATTGGTTGTTACCATGTACACCGTGTCCATAAATGTTTGAAGCTGACAGTTACTGTCAAATTTTGATGAAGTTTGTAACACTACATTTGATTTCAATCGCAATTGTCATTAGCGTCCCACGCGGTAGTTACTAGCATAGTAGCATAATTATTAAAGTTGTATTTTAAAATCAAACACAATATGCTTCTTTTCGGAGACGTTTATTGCTAATAAACAATACAAGGAAAACCTAAAACGAAGTCGAAAATTGAACAGAAATCTATACTAAAACCCAACGAAAATACAGACGTGCGACTGTGGCCATAGAGGAATAAACCAACTGACATTCTCAGGGTGGTAAACTTTAAGCACAGATATTGCATACATTTTGACAGACGTCAGCTTCAAACATTTACGGACACGCGATATCTATACGATCATTATACAAAGTTATATATTTCATCTAGTTTTAGGGGAACAAATCGTAACTGTTAGATTTTTATGCGAAGCGTAAACTTCAATTGTCTTGTAATTATACCCATTAATAATTACTATCTTATCCATTAGGAGAAATTTAGAGCAGATGTTTATTTAAGTGTGAATATACGTATGTAGGCTTTGATGTAAGTAAATAATGTTACATTTGTACTACGTTTAAGTACAATGCCGGAATAAACTGTTTTATTAGGCAGAGGCGGGTTCTATTTCAAGGTTAATTTATTGTTAAGATGTTATAAATTTTTTAGCCTTGCGTACGTGCATATTTGATGTAGGTATACATATGTATATACCTAACTTAATATGTACATACTTGAGATAATACAGGATAAGTATGTAATAATTTCTATTTAGGCCATTTACCCCATATACATATGTATGTACCTAGGAAATTTGTATTTATATTTTTTTCCATAATAAACATAAACATTATCGTGTAGTAACTTAAACAAAAACCTATAACGTTTATTTTACGATGACGTAATCCATTCAAACGATATAAAATTTTTTCGTTGCTTACAATTTCCAGATCGTTTATATCCGGTTAATATCTAATCTACCGTCCCCGAAACTACAATCGTTTTCATAAAATATTAAACGTACCATTTAATAAAATTTACATACTTAACATACGTATGGTGTATTTTATGTTTGACTTACACTGGCAGCATGTAAAGGCGATAAATTTTACGCACAGCGAATTGCTAATTATTACGTTCCGCCAGGTCAATTTACTATCTCGTCTCAGACGAGCTATTTTTTTAGTTTTATACATATGAAGTTTCAAGTAAGCTGGTTTATAACATTATCAATCACGAAGAATTAAATCTATGCAATTAATTTGATACTTAAGATACATGTATGTAAGTCAGATGAAAGTAGATCAGCTACGATAAGAAAAAAAAACTGAAGAAAACGTTGAAGCGCTCTTACTTCCCGTTCATGGTTAGTCATGCATGACTATAACGAAAGTATTAATTTGTTTAACAACAAGAATAAATTGGAATATACAAGATTTTATACCAATAATTGTTGTAGGACGTTATACATATTTACATATAAGTATGTATGTATGCACATACATATACATATCGATACATACACATACAGATCAATATAAAGGACAAAGTATGTAATATATCCCTGACACGTGCTGACATTGATATAATAAATCTTGTAGAATAATACGTGTAAATATGATTAATAAATCAGATCAATATCAGGAGGCGCTCTATCAAATTAAAACGCATATTCAGAGCTACATCTGACCAAACATGATGTCAACGCAAAGCATAAAATACAGGATGTTAGATTTAATGTAATATATGTACTACAACAAAATATGGACACCCTGTATATTCGAAAACACTCACTCTATATTCACGCACATATATGTAGGTAATGTAGGTATATAACCCCTATACGGCGTGGCTGTCTCTGACTCACATTTCATCAGATCCAAATCCCATCGAGTTACTGACCCGAACAGAACATTCAACTTTCTGAACGGATGGCTTCAAGGTAAACTGATTTTTCGTCCGTTGTACATACGTATCATTTAGCGAGACCTCGATGAAATAAAACTGAAAGCATTTTCGGATCGTAAAAGCCCGTTCTGATAAGGGAAAAACGGGTTTTGTGCAGAACACGTATTTTACCTGTTCTTTTCGTACGGATAAAGTATGTATATGTTTCAAGCGAGATAATCGCTCGATCTCTAATATAAAACTGAAATATACACTGTGATCATTTTGAACTGTCCTGAGTTGGCAGCAAAAAAGTCCCGGGATTATTAAAAATTGGGAAATGTTTGCTTGCGTGAATTGACCATACTGGTTTTATATGTCAAATGTCAAAACGTCAAAGTGTCAACACTCTTATCTATTAGCTGTCATTTGTGCATATTGTATTGTTGTACTGACTTTATTTACATATTTTGTCATGTAATTGGTACATTGTACTGTTTGGCAATAAATAAATAAATATTTTCTTCGTTTTTCTGTTTTTTGTTCAACAACAATCCATATACCCCAATACCTATTCTGACGGCACACAACAGGATGCTTTTATTATAATGTAGCCCACTTTCACATTGAAACACTTCAAAAGGATGGATCATGGAAATACTACTGCTAGGAATCGTGGTTCCAGCAGTTTGTAAAAAAGTGTTTTGAAATGTAAATCTAATAAAGCAACAATGGTTTTAACCGAGAAAGATGTCGAAGAAAAACGACAGCATTCGCGTTCAAAAGGCGTTGTGTTTGGAAATAGACCAGTGAATAGATGAAATTGAAGGAGCAATTAGAAGAGAATCACCCCGAAAACACTCCAAAATGTATTTAATAATAATATGAGAAGACATGTCAATCTATGCATTTATGAATTTAATATTATGTACATATAATAAAAAATTAAGTACAATTTATTACTATATTCCTACAAAAATTTATTCAAATATTTCTTCACCTTCTAACTTTATTAAATTGACATTTGTTACAAGGAAAACGTAAATAATACGTCTAACCACAAAAAATAGATAAACAGGTTGACCAACTCACAGTCTTAACATATTAAAATCAATATGATCAACTGATGACAGGTTAGAAAGATCATACTGTATTTGAAGTCGATTTGTAAGTTCAATAAAATCATTTTTAAACTCAAAAATTATATTAAGGCAAAATTACTCGAGATAATACCGTCACATTAAAAAAAAAGCATTACACAATATTCTACAAATAGAATCTCCCCGTCGCTAATATCTTGTACAAACTTTTATCAGCAATATACATGTATATGTTACTTGCACAAGTAACCAAAATTAACCGTAAAATGCACGTGTTTTGGTTATCTCATTAACATTAAGCACTTGAGCGTCAAGTACTCGAAATTCCAAACAGATTGTGACGGGAGATGATATTATTATAATCTGTGATACTAATTTATATCATAGATTACGTAACAATTTTATAAAGCAAAAAAAACCACCCTCGCCAGCGTTATTAAATTTTAAATCGTGCTACCTTACAGAAAGTACCTAACACGATATTTTTCGAACAGATACAATATCAATTTTTAAAAACAAACAAACAAAAGCAAATAAAAATAAAATTTGAGTGCGCCGCCGTACGAAAAGAAAAACAAAATATTTTAAACAATAAAAACTACACGCACATGTTTTCGATAGACAGATATAAACCATTGTAGTAAGTATACACTACACGTATAATTAGAACACCCTACTGAACCAGTAAAGATGTACTAAAAATAATATTACAATATAATGCAGATCGACGAAACGATCAATAAAAATCGACATTATCAATTAACTTACCGCCAACGAACGAATATCCGGTCGAAAACGTGCTTCCCGGGGGGAAATCAGCCGGCCTCGTCACTTAAAAATATATATTTTCCCCGCTGATGCGAAAACGTGAAAGCACGCCCCTGACTCAGGCTGCCACGGTGCTTATCGTCTAGTTTGGGTGAGTGTGTTTTTATGACGGAGGCTGTTTCGAGCAGGGTTGTTTCTCCCTGCTTTGTGGAGTAGGCAGACGCACAACACTAAAACCGTGTATAACAGACGGCTCTCAAAAAGTCCACCGTGTATTGTGCGGTGCTGCGCTCGTTTACACGGTAACCTCGTAGCGAAACGGCACCGCAAGCTCTCTCATACGTATGTAAGTATGTATCTACGCACGGATATCTATCTTGTATAACGCTAGAGAGAAAGGCAGTAATACGTCGGCGGAAGATATCGTGTTTCCGAGGCATTCAACAGAAAAACTTGCTGGGTACAGAATATAAAATTTTATTGTAGTATACTGGGTGATCCGTTTTAATGTTTACTTAATGTGTTTAACTTATGTTACTGATACATTTTTCCACTTCCAAGTCAATTATAACACTTTATTGGATTATACAATTAAAAATGAAATGAACTAGGCAAATTAATACCAAGTGTTTTTTACTATTATATACCTACTCCTACAAAATTTTTCAATAAACTCACAACAGTATAATGTGAATAATCATAAATTATAGTTGCATATAGGTACTTGAATCCTTCATTTGTAGATGTTTTTGCAGGTCCAGCTGTATCTGTATGTATTAAATCGCCTATCTTAAATGATTTAGGCTTACTGATGGATTTAAATGGCAGTCGTGTTGATTTTGCTTTCATGCACGAACTATGTACAGGGTGGCCAACTAAGAATGCAAAGTGCTGTAACTCGTAAACTATTCGTCCGAGAGACTTGCGGAAAAAAAAACTAGTACTAAAGTGGACAAAAGAAGACCGTGGAAAATATTGTCAGATTTCCAAGATGGCCGCCAGAGAGCGTAATCGTCATTTTAAATTTGACTGAAATCCACATAGTAAATGTTACTAAAAAATATGTGCCTTTTAAAATCGAGTTTTAGTGGAGCAATTTTTGTTTAATATTTTTTGACGCATCTATTAAAATAAAATGGTGGGAGATAATTTGATGTTTTTTTAAATAAACAGCTGTAACTCCGAAACGGCCGAACGGATTTTAACAAACTTGGTCTCGTTGGAAAAAGCATTTATTATTCCATCAAACCCATCTTACCTATGATTTCTCTAATTCTTGGTGACGCCGCTAGAGCGCGCTCTTTGATATAATAACAGAAAATTGCATGCAATAATATTACTTTTTTCCATAAAAATCTAGTGAAATGATACCTAAATAGGTTAGTGAACACGGTATCCCGATATCTTATTCGTAGCTTGAAATATCGAAGAAAAAAAATTAGTTTAAAAAAACGCTATTACACCGGTATATATATCGTTGTTTATTTGTCATTTTTCAAGACTCAATGATAAAATTTCATAATATAATCAATTTTAAATAATAAAAGTATTTTTAGTTCAAAAAATGTGAAAAATTGTGCTGGAGCACAATCGGAAGAAAGTATCGATTTTGAAATAAAGCTAATGTGTCTTTCAATGTTCGAACTGTATTGCATCACTCTCAATGCATTGATGCATGCGATTCATAGATGGACATTACAGCAGCTTCAATTCCTGCTCTTGACGGGTTACAAATAGGCTCAGTCGTCTCTGACTGTTGGTGGAATTTGGTAAACAAAATTTCTTTCAACCGACCCCATAAATAAAAGTTAGAATTGTAGAACAGGTGAATTCTGGCAATCACAGTGGGCAAGCAAATAGTTACTTGCCGAATCCACCTCTGGTGATATCTTAGAACTAAATGTTCTCACACATTTCTTCAGAAATGTGCTGGGCAACCGTCTAGTTGCAAAAACATATATTACCGTAATTGTAAGTGCATATCTTTTAATAAAATTGGGCAATTGGTTTACCAGAAAATCAAGAAACACGGCACATAGGCAGAAATAGGGCAGATAATAGTTCCAACCAGGATATCACACAATATAAAGCCGATATTGTTATTATTATTATTAGTATATGGAGACTCCAATAGATGTGACGTTGCGGTTCGAACAAGAGGCCATTTATAGTCTGTTACGAGCAGAAATTGAAGCTGCTGCAATGTCCATGCATGAACGGCTCCAACACTGCATTGAGTGTGATACAAGACAGTTCGAACGTTGAAGGACGCATTAGTTCTACTCCAAAATTGATTCTTTTCTTTTATTATGCTCCTGCACGTTTTTTCTAATTTTTTTGAACTCAAAATACTTTTATTATTTAAAATCGATTAAATTATGAAATTTTATCATTGAATCTTGAAAAATGACAAATAAACAACAATATATACCAATGTAATAGCGTTTTTTTTTTAATTATATGACAACTATTTTTTTTCTTCGATATTTCAAGCTACGAATAAGATATCGAGATACCGTTTTCACTAACCTATTTAGGTATCATTTCACTAGATTTTTATGGAAAAGAAGTCATATTATTGCATTTGATTTTTTAGAGAATTTTGCAATTTTCTGTTATTATATCAAAAAGCGCGCACCAAGAATTAGAGAAATCATAGGTTGTGTTGCATTTTTCATTATTGTCTAATTGTTTTAAAACAGTTAAAAAAAATGTGCACATTCATATTGCTTTTTCTCGGTTTTCTATTATACCTCTCTCTTCTTTGAAACGTTACCGCCCATAACCTGTTAACATAACTCATTAATAAAACCTTTTTAATACATACATATTATATATAGCTACAACGATTTTGAAACAAAAACATATAATACACCTTGGGTCTATCTGTAAGCGTAAACGAGAAAAAAAATTATTTCTCATGTCACAAACTTCGACGCATACTGTACACCGGCAGCTGATCAGTGCAAGATTTACCCGACGATTACAGGCGTGTGTTTTTGAAAATGGGCAACACATCGAGTCTTTCCTGTAATACATTTTCTCCTGTCTCTCAAAAAAGTCCTTTTTAGGACCACCAATTTATCACAAATAAAAGAAAAGAACTCAATTTTGTAGTAGCCTTTACGAAAGAGCTTAAAGCGCCATAACATAATTGCAATAATTACATTGTTTTCGTTCAATGCGACTTTCCCTCAACTTAAATTTTCATTTACCGATCGGAGGCTGCTATTAAATACGCCCTTTTCACTCTAACTTCAACATAACATCGATTTTATTGTCATAACATTATTTAAAAAAACGCAAAGGTACCTTTATTTTAAAACGTATGGCCATTGACTTCGTACGATACAAGTTCAAGGTCGTATAAACAGATGATGCTTGGCTTGCAGCTGCACTTCTAATGAATACGTGTACAATATGGTGGAAGTGAAATGACACCACGCTTCAATTTCAAAGTATGAAATAATTCGTTTTCATCGTTGTTTTCAGTTATTTTCAACCCTAAATTTTTGATATGGTTTTTTAAAAGCATGCTTTGTATATCGCGGTCACCCTGTATAATACTAACATTTTTGAGATAATTTTCTTTAGTCCTTGAACAGAATTGTTAGAGCTTGACAAAAAATACAGTGATAGATATAAGAATTTTGGTATTGTAAACATAATTCTATATCACTGAATTTCTTTGTCTGTAGATAACTTTTTTGATAGGCATGGCTAGTTGTTTATTAATTGACACAAATTAAATGTCAATTTTATTCCAATGAAGAAGTTGTGTAACGAAAACCTAATAAATTGTAAAGGTTCTGGAATAAATTGATTTTTAATCGAATTAAAAGTGTTATAATTGTCTTAGAAGTGGAAAAAAGTATCAGCAACATAAGCAAAATAACGCAAAAAATCGCCATATTAGTGAAGTAGTTGCAGCCTTTATTTTTATATTATTATTATGTCGTTTCTTATAGAGAGTTGCTTGATATTACTTTCTAGTGATTGCTCAAACGAAGATGACATTGTGCAAGACGTTTCAATTTTAGAAGCAGACGCAAAAAGTGGACGTTAAAATTTTTTTCTCACAAGGATTACTAAGTGATCAACTTAGTCGTATACCTCAAAAACAAAATTTGATAATCTTTTGAGAATAACAATTATTTAACGTCCTCGACTGAATGTCTTGAACTGACGATAATATGACGTACTGGGATTATTTATGGCTTTAAAAACTTGAGTCCTCAAAAAAAATTGGCATGAATGTTCTGAGGCTGATCAGATCTGCTTTAAAGCTAAAGAACTGCAATAATGTCAGCGTCTAGAAAAAAAAATGTTTTCTACATAAATTAATGACCTAAGTTTAGAACAAGTCACGATTTATAAGAAAAAATCAACAATTTCCTAGTACGACGCTGGCATATTAATATTCTGCGTAGAGAGAACAAAGGTCCGTGAGAAGTCGTTTTTCTTTTATTGATTTTTCAATAAAACCGCCCGCGCATTTAACCCATCTAAGATATTTATAAAATGATTAGATCAAACCCGCATATCGGGCCATAATTATTTGTTATTAAGATTTATTTAATAATTTCAATCCATTTACTCGTATGTTAACATCCATTTCCGCACGTTCCTCAAGTCTAACAACAGGTGACGCGTCACCGCTGTTAAATTAAAACTCGAACTGAAACTACCGTGTAAATGAGCTCAACGCGTCTGACAGCGCGTTCGTTCGCTTTCGAAGGAAATCGGACTCCCACATTTAATCCGCAATGTATAATGTAGTATAATCGGCCCCTTGTAATACACCATAGCGGCGTTAGTTCGGCAGCATCTGGCCGTACGCAATATAGTAGTTCTTGTAAGTAAGCCATACACGTCGGTCGAGTTTTCTTGTTTTGAGGTTAGGATGGCCGGCACGCTCACGAAATTTTGCAAAACCTTGGGCCAGGTATCGCAGAAGCAGGCGCTAATTACTACGTCCGTTCTCGCACAGAACCGGCAATGTAAGTAAGATTTCGCATTTTCCGACTTCCATTCATGTTTTCCGCGTAAACTTTATTCGAAGTTTTGACAGGATGGGTGTCCGAACGGTGCATGCTCGAAAACATATGCCGGATTTTTTCCGGTCGTGTTAACGCTAGCTTTCGAGAGCGGAAGTGACGTATAATGGGAGAGAGAATATATTTTTGTATTTCTTACGCGGCGTTGTTTATGATGTTTACGTCTGGAATAGAAACTTCAATCTTTGTTCTATTAACGATTAAAGTCCGTGAAAAATAATGACCCTTAGATTTTAAGTTTAATGCAAAACATATTTACAAATTTAATCGCCATTTGTTACGTAACGGTTTCGCAAAAATTAGCTATCAGTTAACTGTAAAACTAAGTTCCAAAACATTTTTATAAAACAACAAAAATATTCCGATGACGTGTCAGGAAGATTGATTTTCCCCTCTGTTTTGTGCCAATTAGACTTTGAAATTTTAATTTATAAAAATACTATTAGCTGGATGACATAATTACGTAACTACAGTTGCGCCTAAAGTATTTTTTTTCGACGATTTTGGCGTCGTGTTATTCGGACGGAGCCCCCCCTTTGAAGTGGGGATCGGGGGTGTCGGTGGGGAAATCATGTGGCGAATTCGTCAGTTATATTTTTAACTACCTGTTAGCTAATTTGAGTTATGTAACAGATTATATTTAACTTGCGTAAATAGTGTCGCCCAAACAAATAAAATACGTCATAGGATTTTGATCATGACCTAAAATTTCATAATATTTTTTTTTTACATAGGACCGTACATAATAGAAAGATTTATCTTAAATTAAATTTAGTTTTTAGCATTTTTTTCTGCACAATTTCTAATATGTACCTATTTGATGAAAATTTAATAAACATTTAACAGAATTTTGAGACAATTTCGTTCGATAGAATTTGGATTTTTTGTTAGCATTCGATAGAGGATTTATAAAATAAAAGTTTTATTAGCATTTTGTAGAGGTTCTATATGATTTTAGCGTTTGATAGATCCTTTAAAATAAATATCTGCTGTTTAATAGAATTTTGATTACAAGCTAAAAGCCATTTATTCCGGTATTTAATTAAAATGAAATTCTTTTGCAGCATTTGATGGCATTGAATTTGATAGAACTTATTTTCAATGCTAGAACTTTTGAATGAAATTTAGTAGAACTAGAATTGTAAATTCTGAGGGAATTAAAAGTAATTTCCGATATACTGATCGCAGTAGTCTTATTTAACATATGACAGTTTATTAGAACTTGAAGTAAATTGCTTGCATTAGAATTATAACCAATTTTTAATTTTTTATGAAATTTTTAGTATTCAATAGATAAAATTTTGACCAATATCTACTGCACAAATTCCAAGTGTATCTCTATATTATGGGAGACATTAGTTTTGTAAGAAATTGTACACTTACTATAACAATCGTAATTGACGTTTTATCTAATCACAAAATCGAAAATCGTAATACAATTTCCTCCCATTCCCTTTACTATCTTGATAACTAATCATAATCAACATGCCTGCGGGTACTTAAAGAAAGAACATTGTCGTAAATTTCAAGGTTAATAGACCCTTCTTTTCTGCTACTCTAAAATTCTTTAAATCATCGAAATAAAATCTTCCGTCAGTTTTTACTATTTAAAACTGCTGTACATACTACGCAAACACAATAGATTGTAAAAATGCCGCAAATAGTTCCAATATTTTATGGTCAAGTAAGCTAAATACCTATCTATTCATCTGCTGTAAACGGCAAGAACGTCTACAATCGAGTTTTTACCTTCGATGCATTATATTGTATTTACTACCTGATGTGCAACTTGCCTGAAGAAATAAAAGGCATTGACTCAATAACGATTTCGTTTTTCAAGAGCTATTCTAAGAAATATTACAACTGAGGTTGGTTCTACGACTTCTAGTTAACTTGAATTAATTATTACGATGTTAATAGGTTTATTTAGACGCTTTTAGCATCGCCATCGTTGTGAAAAAAATTCTAAAATTGATGACATTCTTAGTTGTGTATTTAGATTGTTGGGCTAGCAAGTGATAACTTGTATTTTAGTTACTAATTAGCACGTATAGTATGTATTAGTTGTTTTGTATAATTAGCATTGCATAAAATTTTGGATGAAGTTCTATTTTATTCTAGATTGTGCGTATTAAGATTTTTGACAGTTATATTTGTGAAAAAATGAACACCATATAACGGATAGAATATGAACTATCTTGAAACAAAACAAGAAACAATTACTGCTTTGTTGTCTTCATTTGTTTAACATCTAGGACTAACGTACAGTCTGTTGTAAAACTAATGTCGCCCTGTGCGTTGAAAACATGTTAGTATAGTAGAATACTGGCACGTAATACTTTTGGCCAACGTTGTATGGACGATGATATACAGGGTGTTTTAAAAAAAAATTCGCATACTCTACCCGCTTATACTTCTCGTCAAGGCAAACAAAAAGGTCTTAATATACATACATAGGTCCGTAAATCAATAATTGTTTCACGTGATTGTTAGACATGATTTTCTATTCTCATCAAAAAATTACATTTTTATAAACAAACAGTATATACTACCTACATTAAATATTTTCACAAAAAAAGCAGCCTAAAGAAGAAACAGCCCTGGATTTTGTGTGATGTGGGGCATTTGTTTTATATTCGCTGCTGTAGTTCACCCACATTATTAATTGGCCTTGAATATACCAGCTGTTTTAAATATCCCCAAATGCAGAAATCAAGTGGGTTTAGATCAGAAGATCTAGGTGGCCATGACATAGGATCTCTTCGTCCTATCCATTTGTTGTTGTAAGTTTCATTTAAAAATTGCCTTACTGCGACAGCAAAGTGTGGTGGTGCCCCTTCGTGCAAAAACCATTGGTTAACTCTGTCAATTAGAGGAACATTTTCTAGTAATGGGGGTAAAATATTAATTAAAAAACCAAACGTTCACATAATATCGATGTTAATGTCTTGTCTCCATAACAACATGAGGATTTTCATCCGCTCAAATGTGGTTGTTGTGGAAATTCATTATTCTATTGTTGCGTCAGTAAATAAAATGTTAGCAACAAAGTTTTTAGTTTGGATAAGTTTTTCTGATATGATTCTACAGCTGTTCTCGTAAAATCCTCCATACTAAAGAAGCATTGATGTTTAGCTCCCTAGGTATTGTTCTGGTACTGATATTCCGATTTTCTTCTACTTTTGCTAGAACATTTTCCTCAGTTTCTGTTCAGTTGCCATTGATCTTGGTTGGCCGGCATTATCTTTTTAACAATAAATAAAACATTTTCACTTAATCGTTGATATAGTCGTGAAAACAATTTATCAGATGGAATTGCACGATTAGGAAATGCTTCGGCGTATAATCGCCGTGCTTCATAAGTATTACCATTAACACGACCGTACACAAAATGGATATCGGCCATCTCTGAATTTATATAGAAAGCCGTTTCGATTTAATAGAAAAATCAAACGTGTCACTGACAGCGCTTAACCGAACATTAATGACAGTTTCTAACCTAAACTAGAATCACCGCTATCTATGACAGAATTGATTTGTGGACCTATGGATATTATAGTCTGTTTACGGTAACAAACGAGGCACGTCATAACCAGTGAAATCAGAAATGGCAACTTATACAAAACGAAATACCCAACAATCTTCCTATCGTAGATATGGAGATTTTTTCTATGCAAAGGTGCCTCGTCTGTACGATGTTGCCATCTCGTGAGTATGAACTTAACCGTTAAGGCGAGTTGCATGTCAGTGAACTAAATACATAACCTATATTAGAGGAAATATTTGGCAATAATGCGTACCTCCATTATGACGTATATTGATGACGTGCCTCGTCTGTTATCGTAAACAGACTATAAAGCTTTTTTGTTTGCCTTCACGAGAACTATAAGCGCGTAAAGCATCGGACACTTTTTTTAAATCATCCTGTATATGTATATTGTCGTGAAATCATTTTCATTTCTTATGTATCGTTTTGGAACGGAATAGTACCCATTATTTATTACGTATTTAAACAATTCGTATCCTTAGACCTTTAACCCCGATAATAATTTATTTACCAAAGCTATTAAACAGTGTTGGGTAACCTAAATCCGCAAAACTCTGATACTACAATAAGATTGATAAACAAATGTTAATCGTTATAAATTATAGTGCATTTACATATGTATGTACATATGCATATATTTACATACATACATACATATATGTTACACTATTCTAATAAAATGCTTGACGAATGTAATCATGTGAGCATAATGCAAATTGTTTATAGATAAGAATTGTCACAATATTACTTAAACATTTACACTATGTTAAGCTCTGCTTACACATAGGTACCTACAATGAGATTTTAAGTTCAACTTTTTTAAATGAATTAGTAGATATTTTTAATCCCATTAACTTTATCGTAAATGTTTCCTCTACAACACTCACGATAACTCCAATTGCGTATGTTTACTCTGATTTTTCGCCAATGTTTATCTTCCAGCGAATAGGCTTGTTTAGATTAGACTCAATTTGCTAATATGTATGTATTTATCTGCGGTAAGCTATAAATTACGTTTTATCCCCAGATACGAGTACCTGTATTACAATATAATACAGTAGAAGTATATTAATTGATTAATTATTATTAAAAAAAAATTATTATGTACCTACAACGAAAGCTAATTTTTTTTATATCACAGATGGAACTGAAAAACGAGTCGTCGCTAAAAACCCAGTTGTCGAGATGGACGGTGATGAGATGACCAGAATTATCTGGGAGAAAATTAAAGAAAAGCTGATCTTTCCATACGTAAAAGTTGAATGCCTTTATTTCGATTTGGGACTCCCTTACAGGTACACACTAACTTGACACAACAATTCGTTTAATAACCTAAAATAAAACTGTTTAATTTAGAGATCAGACCGATGATCAAGTAACTATTGATGCTGCCCATGCTATCCTCAAACACAACGTCGGTATTAAATGCGCGACTATAACACCAGACGAGCAAAGAGTCGAAGGTAATTCAATTCTCCAGAAATACATATTTGGAAAACCTGATAAATACTGTTTTAATTTCACAGAATTCGGCTTGAAGAAGATGTGGCTATCCCCCAACGGAACCATAAGGAACATCTTAGGCGGCACAGTTTTCAGAGAGCCGATCCTTTGCAAGAACATACCGAGAATTGTACCCGGTTGGACGAATTCCATTATCATCGGTCGTCATGCTCACGGTGACCAATATAAAGCCAAAGATTTTGTAGTTGACAAGCCGGGAAAGGTAAGCTTATGTTGTAGTGAAACTTGTGGTACCTAACATCTTAATATCCCAACATTAAATCACCTATTTGAGACCCATTTTCCTCATCCAGAAGAACCCGCTCGAACTTGACGATTAAAACGTCGAATTTAGGTACCTATATTGTATTTTTATTTTAAATGTACAGGTACAATTAGTCTACACCACCAACGACGGTAAAACGCAAACCTACGATCTATTCACTTACAAAGGCGCTGGTGTAGCGATGGGCATGTACAACACCGACGAAAGCATCACAGCCTTCGCCGAATCGTCGTTCCAAGTGGCTCTACAGAAAGGTTGGCCTCTTTATTTATCGACCAAAAACACGATCCTGAAGCAGTACGATGGACGTTTCAAGGATATCTTCCAAGAGATTTACGACAAGTGAGTATACACCGAATAATGCTGTTTTTATAAATACCTAAATCGTAACCTCCTTGTAGCAAGTACAAAAAGGAATTCGAAGCCAAAAAGATCTGGTACGAACATCGATTGATCGACGACATGGTGGCTCAAGCTTTGAAATCGAGCGGAGGTTTCGTTTGGGCGTGCAAGAACTACGACGGAGACGTACAATCTGATATTGTTGCTCAAGGTTACGGATCGCTTGGTATGATGACGTCAGTACTGATGTGTCCCGATGGTAAGACAATAGAAGCGGAAGCTGCTCACGGAACCGTAACGAGGCATTACAGGTACAAACAGACTACATTCATTAGTTTGGATAATTCTAATAAATACGTTTGTGTTTATGTAGAATGCACCAGAAAGGTCAGCAAACATCAACCAATCCGATCGCGTCAATTTTCGCCTGGACAAGGGGTCTAGAACATCGGGCGAAATTGGACGGTACTCCCGATTTGGCTAAATTTGCACTAACGTTAGAGAAGGCCTGCGTTGACACAGTCGAAAGCGGTAAAATGACCAAAGATCTGGCCGCTTCCATTCACGGTTTAGCCAACGTTAAAGAAGGAATGTTCCTAACGACGCAAGATTTCCTCGACGCAATCGCCGATCAATTGAAGAAATCGTTTTAAAGTAATATTTCTAAGTAATTAACTAATTGTAATGCAAACGAAACAAAGTAAATGTATGGAAATGAGCGTACGAAACTTATTTTAAAGTATTTGTAATACTTATTGTAATTGTGTACATTTTTATGTAAAATACATTATTTTATATAGATTCCATTTATTTTAGTGTAGACCTCCTAAAGCATGTGGTAGAGGATCATTTTTTTCCCTCGTAATAGTGTTATGGATCGTGAAAGCCTTCGATATGGGGACGGTGCAAGGACTGTTAGAATTTATCAGCAAAAATACCAGAACCGTCGTGTGTCATGCGCTAAAACATTTCTTGTTGTACTTTGTATCTAGAATACGTGAAAATAGTTGTACAACACTAGTTACCGTAAGTGTAGGTGCTTAGTCTGTACTAGGTTCAAACCCCGGTGTTTTAATTACCATTGGAAAAAGATTTACCAAACAGGTTGTTAAACCCTGATTAAGGGAAAACTAACCTGGTTTGAGTAAACTGAAGTCAAAGTAGAAATAATTTAAGAGGCCCAGTAGGCTGCAGTGTTAGGAATAAAAAAGCCCGCCCTACTTTGATAAAAATCAATCAATCAACTTTGCTACTTTTTATTACCAACGAATACAAATATCCCCCAAATTATGACGCTGCAGTTCTGTTTTGTGGCTGGTACTTGCGAATAGATTTATAGAAAAAAATAATTTTTAATAGGGTTTTCAATTTCCACAATTATATCTATATTAGGACGGCACCAGCAACAGTTTTTTGTGAACATATCTGATGTGGAATAATTGGTAACAAATGTAGATAATTTTTGGATTTATGTATGAGCGAGCTCCTGCACATTCTACTCTTGCGATATGAGAGTACACTCAATGAATACCGATATTATCGAGCTTAAAGAAAGTTTCATTTTCGAAAAAGTTGTCAAAAATGTTTACCTTGTTTTTTAATAAGAGGATCTAATCGAAAAGCCCGCCAAAATATAGGCTTACGATTGGTTTGTTGCCGGTCATGTTTACACTGCCCAAATTTGCTAGATTTTACCGACGCCATATTGTAGACACAGGTGATTGAGTAAATATTTCGTTAAATATGTTAATATGTTTCTATTATCTTTTTGTGTTTCTACTACGATTACACAAGAAAATCAGTCTTGTTTTAACTATTTGATGGTAAAAATTTATCCACAGCCTAGTACAAGTGGATTATCAATATCGCCTCCAAGAAAACGTGTTATGCTTTGGGGCGTGGACATTTCTCTGTACAGGAAAAGCAAGTTACACTGAATATGTACAAGAAAATTATTGGTAGTAATCCCATAATAAAGAAAACACAGATAACACTGCAAATTGCAAACACTTTAGGAATCATACATAAATTGTTATGAATAAGTAGATATATTTATATTTAACAATAATAGTAGGTGTTTCGAAATCAAGTGTTTTTCGTATTCTTGGTGAATATAAAATTAAAAGACTAATTTCATCACTATTAAAACGAGTTGGCGGTGGTGTATGCCCCAGAGTATACCAAAACATAATTAAACCGGTTTTGATATCTCGTCCTTGATGCAGTTTAATGAGTCGTCAATGATGAAAAAATTCCAGGAGAAAATCGCTTTTTGGAGGAATTTCTAAATTAAATAATACCTATTCAAATTAATGCAAAATAATTTGATTTTTCCAGATTTAGTTTATGACCATGCCCTTGAAGAGACATTGCACAGGTCTCAATTAATACATAATGTACATAGCTGCTTATTATGCTCAAATTCGGTTGCACTGTTGGACCAAAGAACAACAGTCCCTTAAAAAATGAAGGGAGAATCTGCAAGACAACAGCAACAAAATTTATTTTATTCGCGCATTAATAAATACTTTATACAATTCGCTCTTTTTTCCATCTCCCCACTGCTAAAAATCTGTAGAAATTATATTTTCTACAATGTGGCAGGATTTTTGTTTCGTCAGCAACGCCATCTCCATCATATAGTTTCTACTAGGTTACTTCGTTGTAAGCACAAAAATTAAAAAACAAAATTAAATTAAAAATTGTCGTTTTCATTTGTTAATTGAATTATTTTTTGATGATAAGAAATATAAAATTTGGATATTTTTTTTATCAGTGATGCTAAGAAACCCTCCTTCATAGACAACCAGTTAAACACCAAAATAATACCGTATTAAGAAATCTTTTTGTATAGACAACCAGTTCAACATTCAAGTCAGGAAACAGAACGAGAAATAAACAGTAACGGTACTTACCTTGAGAGGTTAGTCCTATCCAAACTTATCTATCACCACTAATCAGAACTTCATAAGAAGGATGATCAATTTATAATAAATACGCAGAAATTTCAAAGATATAACCTTTATTTTATACATAAGCTATTTCCAAATATGAAGTATTTCGTCAAATCAGAAAACAAAAAAAATCACAAGTATTTTTTTTTATAAATTATAAATAAAGCAATTTAAATCCTGAAAACAAGCGGCATGTAATTTATATAAAGCTAAATTTCATATCGAATCTCCTATTAACCCAGAAGGTTTCTTTTTCTTACTAAAATTAATTTGTTTTAAATAAAATTACTTATCTAAAGGTTGGTCAAATCGCAACAACAGTCTCGTAAAACAGACTCGGGAAAGAGAAGAGTGAGACAGAGAAAAATAAAAGAGGGAAAGAATACGCTAGCTACGTTTTACTATTAGGTATATCATACATAAAAAAGTAAAATTGAAAAAATATCATATGTAAAACATTAATAACGAGTCTAAATTATATATTACTATTTATCCTTTTTTTTCCTTTCAGAATTCTTCTGCGCGATCAGCAGTATTGCCATATTATCGATTGAGACGAAGTAATAACAAAAAAAGGTAATATAAAAAACAAGAAACAAAAACAAATGGCACTTACTATCTGCCAAACGCTGTACGAAAAAAAATATGTACACAATTTATCACCACTTCGTTAATTTAAATTCACTTTGCACCACTGAATTTTCGTAGTTTTCTCGGAAGGGGGCACGAGATGCAACAGGCGAAGAAAAAAAGAGAAGAGTTAAATAAGGACAAAGAATATTCTCAATTTAATACGCAATTTCACGTGTAACAAAAGAATTAAGGGAAAACTAATATACACTTTTGTGATGCTAGTAAATATTTTGTTTTCATATTATATTGTAATATGTAGGGTTACTGTTCTTTTTCCGTTATACTCCTGATGATAGATCTGTATTGAGAAAGTCACACGAATCCGAAGTTTTTAGTTTTAATCGCGAGCAACAATTTCTGTCGTAACACACTTCGACTGCTGTAGAGGGGTATGTAGAGCCTGGAGATGCACGTGTTCGCCGTCGGCAAGTGGCCGTCGTCCGCCGGTCGAATCGTCACTGAAGGCATCGGTTGGAAACCGTCTTCGCTAGCTGGTAATGCGGGAGATCCCGTCCAGAAGTACACCTGCGCAACAACGATAGACATAGTAATCGCGAAACTACTACGAATGAGATGACTTACTAAATCTTGTCGTTCGAGGTGGGTCATCTTCTCTACGATCGACCACAACCACCGCTTGAATTTAACGAGTCTTTCGCTATTCTCGCCCGATTCGTCGTTAAAGGACGTGTAGGAAATCAAAACGGACACGTTGATGTCGCCGACACCGTTCAATAACAATCTTAGATCTTCGGCAGTTAACCCGTCTAATGAGCCTTCGGGAAGAACATCGAAAACACCCGTACGAATACTCTAGAAATTAAAATTAAATAATTTAAAAAGAAATAAATAAATGTATTTAGTGACGATAGTTTAGCGTAGGCTTTCACGGCCGTAATACATAGTAGATGTGTTTTTTCGGGTCTTGTCGCGAAACTATTCTTTGTCTTGACGTTTCGCTGATTATTTTTTTAGGTCTCTTGATTGATCGCGCTGGTCCACCGGTGGCTGGTTCGACCAAACTCAGAGAGTTTGTGGACCAGCTAAAGTCCTCCTTGACGTTTCGCTGATTGTGCTATCAGCTTCTTCAGAAGTTTTCTAAAGACTGTAGCTGGTCCACCAAACTCTCCCAATTTGGTCGGACCAGCCACCGGTGGACCAGCGTGACCATCAGACGTAAACCTCCATAGTCTTTAGAAAACTTCTACACAGAAGCTGATAGTACAATCAGCGAAACATCCAGAAGAAAGAATAGTTACACGGTAAAACTCGAAAAAAACATATCTACTATAAATTTAGTGACGTCTCACTTACCTCGATAGCTTTTTCTTGAGCTTTAACCATTCGATAATACGCGTACTTCCTAACATAATCGTAGACGTTAGCGGAAGTGACTTCGATGTCTTTGCCGTTCGGTATCAAATCTAACGCACCACCGCCTTCCTCTGGACATAAATCAATACTGAAATTAAGATCCAAGGCGGTGAACAGGCTGTTATTATCTTTGGTTTCGGCGTCCACAACTAATTGTCGCAGAGATTCGTAAACTACGGGATCGAAGAAGGCCAAATCGTGGAATTTAATAGGTCTACTCAAGATCGATTTCAAGACGTGTCTGGTGAGGAATATCGGGCACAGTTCGTTTTGTAACAGGCAAAGACCTAACAATCTGTAATATGATTAGATAAAAAAATATATTTTATACATAATAGATTAATTACCTTCCAACGTTTCGAAACGCGTTCTGTCTTTCGAACGTGCACCGTCCCTGGCGGGGAGCGTAGAAACCCCGTTTCCCGGGACAATAGAAGAGCGGTGCGTTATCGTCCTCGTCCGTTACGGGAGCTTCGTCGACGCCCTCGGCGCCCGACCTACCGCCGCCGCTCTTCCTCGAACAGCCCCTATCTACCAGTGAAAACAGATCCAAGTCTAAAAATAATTCTCAACTCCACAAAAGTGTACATCTAAGAGAGGAAGAACTAAAAGGACTAACCTAGTAACGCTTCGGACGCCATCTCTTGTTGCGAGTGTGAATGCGCCAGGATCATCTCGACGGCGTTCTCGACTTTGCTGCGCAGCGAATCTTCCGAAGCCAGTAGGAGCAATAGTTGGGCCGGTGTCAGTTCGAGTAGCATGCCCGTGATTCGACCAGCGAAAGTGGGATGTAGATTGTAAACCTATACAGGACGGAGAGAGAAAAGTTAATTTGTCATAGTTGCGGTTGTATGTTGTGATACATACTTTAGGGTATAACCGATCGCCTAATTGCTGTTGGTGGGAATTTAAATGTTCATTTCTAGTAGTACCAGGATTAGGTGGGTTTGCGCTTGGGTTTCCCGGCGTGTTAGCTGAAATAAGGAAAAAAAAGATTAATGACTGGTCATGACGACATATATGACGCATCAAATGCGACAGTATTAGATGAGGTTAGAAATTTGGTCCTAATTGAGCTGCAACGCAAATTTGACGTGAACGAATAATAATTGGCCAATTGCAAGCTATTTTATACGGCAAAATGACATAACCCCGACGAAAACCTCTGGTGGAAATTAATTAAATCACATATAGTCTGTTTAAGATAACCGAACAGGCACGTCATAACCGGTAAAAAAACCAGAAATGGCTACCAATACAATACGAAATAGCCAAAAATACCTGTTCTCACTAGCGAAGATACAAAGATTCTTTTCTATGCAAAGATGCCTGTTCTGTACGACGTTGCCATCTCTTGAGTATAAATTTAAACGAGAAAAAAATTGGCAATAATGCGTACCGCCATTATGACGTACCACGTCTGTTACAGTAAACAGACTATAGTATTGAAACTAGCTGATCCGCCAAACTCGTTGAGTTTTGTCGAACCAGCCACCGGTGGACCAGCGCGACCAATAGACCAGCACGATCAACAGATCATTTAGGTCAATGCACCAATTAGCCAATAGTATTGAAATGAGGCTAAAATAAAGAAAAGTAATACGTACAACCTGTGAGATCGGGCATCGATGGATTCTCAGCTACGCTATCACTAGGTATAAAAGGTCTCGCATCAACGCTCATCGATCTTCGGTAATGTTCCCGAGACCTGGACGAACCTCTACCCATCGAGGGGATTCTCCTGTACGGGTCCCTATCGCGGCGGAGCCTTTGTAAGACACTGTAGTGCGAGTATTTATTTCCAACTTGAGCCGATTCCAAATTCGGCAGCTTTTCGTTCACCAATATTGCCTACAAATCACCATAATTAAAATTTAGCTACCTAAATAAACAAAAGAATGATCTTACCTCAGCGATGGCCGTGTAGAAACTGCGAGCGACCCCCGAACCTTCTCCGGGCTCCTCCTTGAACGTCACTTTTACCCTATTCACAGCCAGAGGTGGTTGAGACGCCGACGATCTTCTGTTGTACGTATTGTATTGGGTGTTTAACTCTTTGAATGTTTGCAGAATTAATTGGGTCCGATCGCGCTCCATCTAAAAACAAATCCCATTATTAAATCCACGCAATCAACAGGTTCGATTTCGACAAAATACGTTGTACTTACTGCTCACAGCCTTATTCTTAGCATCATAATTTCAGTTTAATACAAAAATTAGTCCTGCCTTTCTCATAAATCCACTTTATTTAAAAAAGTTAAATTTTCTCAATAAATAATAATAATATAATAAAATAATAATAATAGCAACAACTATTTCATTCAAAAAACAATAGAAAAAAATGTTTTTAAAATGGTATCATATTAACCTTCGAAAGCGTCAGGTCCCTCGGTTGATTGTTCCGCAGCTTCTCCATGTCGCGTCTGAATTTAGCTTCTTTGACGGGAAACCCGCCGAGTTCCGACACAATCGAACCCGGTTCTAAAGCTACGTCCTCCATGAAAACTCTCCCGAATAAATCTAGCGACAAGCGCCATCTACCCAAGAGCAGGTCCTGCGAAACGGATTGGCCGATCGACGGTCGCAATAATTCGACGGAATTCGTCGTCGGCGTCGTCATCACGGTCACGTTCGCTGATATTTCTTGGTTCTCTAAAGTTTCTGTTTGTTGGTTCTCGACGGACATGATTATATCGGTGTCGCCTACTTTCTGGCTCTGCAAATTAAAAATTATTGTTAAAAAATGTTTGGATTCAAATCTGCGCGAAATGGTTGGAAAATAATAGAAAAGAATTTTCTTACGAAGCCAAGCAATAAGGCAAAAACCATTAAATAATGTACGGATGTTTCCGAAACTGATAAGAAAACAGGTGCAGTGGTAGTCGAGAGAGGAATTCAACACTCACAGCCTTCCAAGGAGAAATCAATGCAATTGGTATGCAGCCATAACGGGGCTGGGTTTTGAGAGCATCAATTCGAAGTTAGTCTAGGAATGTTTAGGACAACTCAACAACCTAAACAGAGGAAGGAGTTGTATTATGCTGGGTACCAGTATAGGATCCTATTTAGGAAGAGAATTTTGAAAGAAACCAAAACATTCAATTGAGAAGGAAAAAAGAGGTGGTTTCCATTCCCTATTTCCACTTCCCTAAACATCGCAATAATGGGAGTTTGTGGCCAAGTTTAAAGTTAAAATTTCTGAAAATAATTATCCAGGAAATCAGAACATTCGGAGGAAAAGACAACAAGGAAAAACAGAATGTTGAATAGTCGTGATATTGTGAATTTTGTGTCCATTTGGGATATCAGAGCGCCTTTCGTTAAGCTAGAAAACTTTAGCAAACGATTTTGAAGAAAACTACGATACTTAGAAGAAAAAGGAATAGGAAAAAAGACAACAGTTTTCCAAAAACTAAAGTCTAATTAATCTCTTAGTTCTGATATCGTAAATGGGCACCAAAGATGACACAATCTAAATCAGATGCGTTGAAGTTGTTCTCAAAACTTGAAGGCAACATTTTGGAAAGGAAAGAAGAAGGAGGCTAACCAATCTAAGTGTAAAAAATTCTTCGAAAAATGAAGAACAATTAATCGGTGATCCCAGAAATCCTGTAAAGTTCATTAATAAAAAAAAGGGCCTTGCAGTACAAGTGAACCAAGATCATTTATAATTGCGGCAGCAGACGTTACTGTTATTAAAACAGAGATCATTTATAATTACAGCAGCAGACGTTACTGTTACTAAAACAAAGATCATTTATAATTGCGGCAGCAGACGCTACAGTTATTAAAACAGAGATCATTTATAATTGCGGCAGCAGACGCTACAGTTATTAAAACAGAGACCATTTATAATTTCGGCAGTAGACGTTACTGTTATTAAAACAGAGATCATTTATAACTGCGGCAGCAGACGTTACTGTTATTAAAACAGAGATCATTTATAATTGCGGCAGCAGACGTTACTGTTATTAAAACAGAGATCATTTATAATTGCGGCAGCAGACGTTACTGTTATTAAAACGGAGATCATTTATAATTGCGGCAGCAGACGTTACTGTTATTAAAACAGAGATCATTTACAATTGCGGCAGCAGACGCTACAGTTATTAAAACAGAGCCCATTGCAGGACGTAGTGCTTTATTCTTCCGGAAATTGGACATTTGAAAAAGTACAACTAACACAAAGATCTCGAGCTATAATTTCCACAATAGAAGGATAGAAGAAGTTCAGGAAATACATTTTTTTTTATATAAAAGAGATTGTATGTCCCGTATCTGTCGATAATTCATCACTCAAAAAATTAACGTCATCAGAGAACACAAAAAAATTGATGTAGGGAATTTCAGTGGTACACAATACAGATTAATATTGCGTCGGTATCTAATTCCCACTCAATTGTTATAGTAAAAAAAAATAAATAAATAAAACTCACCGTTGATGAACCCGCTCTAACAATGACACTCTTGTTAGGACTTCTAGACGACAGCGCCGTCAGATTGGAACTAGGCGCGGCACTACAGTTAATATTTTGAATAACGAAATCTTGACTAATATCATTAGGAAACATCGACGTCGAATTGTGCTTCAAAAAATCTTGCGCATTCTTCCTGGGAGACACGATAATCTGCGGCCTAGACGATATCTGCCTGTAATCTAGTTACAATCAAAAAGAAAATTATATCAAACCAACATTGAGTGAGTATCAAAGAAATTTCACCTTCTTTTGGAACTTCACCGTTATTCTCCGCTATATTCGCCGCTAGAGGGCTCTCCCGATTACACGACAGATCCTGCGGCCGATCCTCGTTCATCTCGCTATGTCTGTCCGCCTTCGAATAATCGTAACGGTACTTCTTCAATTTCCTAGCGGTAGCCGACTGTTCGGCGGAACTCGTACCGGGGATCGCAATGTCCGTCTGGACTTGTACTTCTTTCGAGACGTTATTAGCGGCAGTATTAGCGGCGGGTTCCGTCGTTACGGGTGGCGTAACGTTATTCTCGGCGAAATTCGGCGGGTAATGCAGAGGGTGCGGACCCATGACGTTGAACGAGGACGATATAGGTTGGTTGGCTTTCGCCGGGTGGAACATGGCGAAATCCGACGTCCTCGACGATAGACTGAGACGTTCCGGTAACGATTCTAAAGGATTTGTTGGATTAGAATCTAAAAGTAGATAGAATTATAAATAAAACACTGTGTTATACGAGGCATGTCACGTCGAACTGTTTAGAAGCACTAGACAACGGAATTGAACAGGAAATGTGCGTCGCCTAGCCTTCTAGCATGTAAAGCGTAAAATAATTTGTCGTGACACACCTTGTATAACTTTGTTTTTATTTTCTCGGAGCGATCAGAAAGAATTGCCACAACTAGACGGTGATTCTGATTACTGAATACTCACTACTCGAGGATAACGTCACCGGTTGTTTCGGAATTCCGAACAAGTCCTCTCTCCTCGCGTTCGGCTGCAATAGATGCGGTTGGTCGGCTAAGGGTAAGGCCTCGGCCATTGGCATTTCGAACGGATCCGGCGGCGGACATCCTAAGCACAACGTCGATTCGGAGCGCTATAATTTTTACAACGTGTTACAAATGTTAAAATTTTAGCAAATTTTGAATGGGACTGTACCAACTTTCGAACATACCATCTATCTGTAATGGGATAAATGATATTTTGTGTTATCTACGGCTGTTTTATTTAGCTCTGTTTAGCGACCAATATAGAAATTAAAATATGATTCTAATTGGTGGATTTAAGAGCAAATTAAAAAGGATTTCACAGCAGTTCACGCAAAAAAAAAAATAAAGAAATAACGCACTAAAAAGCAAATGACATCATGTTTGATAATAAAAATATGATTCCCGTCTATACAGAATGCCCCAGTAGTGTGGTGCCGGTCGATTGCCTCATACGAATAGCAAGATAATGAAGGTATTTCGCCTTGAAAGGCATTTCAGGATAGCCTAAAAATATTTTCGTATATACAGGGTGATACACAATTAAGTTTTATACACCAAACAATTTTGACGGTTTAAAATTTTGATGTGTATTATTGTTTCTTGTCCACGACCATCTTAGTTTTAAGAACTTATTGATTAAAACGCCAAATTCTGTTTAGGTACATGTTTTTGACATTTAAACTTCAAGTTCGACCATTTTTGATATTTAAACGTCAAATTATGTTTACGTTTGCGAAATTTACTCGTTTGAATGTCAAAATTAACCCATTTCCGACATTTAAGTATTATATTTAATCTATGTTTCATACTTAGGTTCCCACTCGGTTCATATTTGACTAATATTTGACATTTAAACGCTAAATTAATTCAGGTTTCTCATTAAAATCGAAAATTGCCAAATATTAAACGTTTTAATCACAAATTTGTCATTATTTCATATTTTAACGACAAATTTGTTCATATATGACATTTAAAACGCCAAATTCTCTGTATATTTGACATTTACTCCTATAATTTGACATATAGGTATATATATTTTGACATTTAAACGTCAAATCTAACCATTTTCGATATTTAAACGTCAAATTATGTTTATGTCTACAAAATTCACTCGTTTGAATGTTCCAACTCGGCCCATATTTGACGTGTAAATGTCAAATTTGATTCATATTGCCATTGAAACGTCAAATTTTATTAATATTTGACAATTAAACGCTAAATTAGTTTGTATTAGACATTTAAGATCAAAATAATCAAATGTTAGTCGTTTTAATCACAAATTGATCCATATTTGACATTTAAACGTCAAACTAGGATAAATATTTGACACTTATACGTGAAATTTCACCATTTTTGACATTTACACCTTAAACTATGTATATACTTAGTAAATTTACTTGTTTGAACCACAAAATTAACCGATATCTGATATTTAATTGTTATATTTGGTCTATTTGACGTTTAAATGTCAAATTTGATTTA